>JAJGOT010000333.1:405000-562500 GCA_022457155.1 Cladopsammia gracilis | reverse complement strand
GTAACAAACGGAGAGATTTCCAAAGAAGGCCGCCACGTTGATGACAGCAAGTAAAACTGTTTCAGTCCAGACTAGATACTCGGCCCGTTTAGAAAGTTCGCGAGAAAGTGATTCTTCCATGACTTGAATCTGTCTCAGTTATAAACTTAATTAGCAAAGTCCTTGCTGCGAATAAAAACCTCGAAGAAAAATGATTGTTCTTTTACCATAAATTCCAGCTGTCTGATATGTCAATTTATATTTTATTCTTTTTGAGTTTGCGGCCCTTAGGCACAGGGACCATGCGATCGTGATGTTAATTAAGTAAATTGCATGCAAAGAATGGTGTCATGATTCTTGCGCGAAGTAAGCCTTTGTCATAAATATTGACAGCGACCGAGATGTGGAAAAACTGGACCCTGAAGGCTTCGAACATTTATTTCAGTGAAGATAGCATGACATTTGAAGCCGGGAGACGTTTTATGAAGAACCAAAGTAAAACGAAGAGCGTAAGATAATATTTTGAGAAGAAACTGTAGCATAGAAAAATATACATTGAGTTGAAAAGAAACTATTGCACCATATAATGAATTACAGAATATTAACTGACTTGTGCTGCTTTGTGGTTGATACACGAGGCCCAACCTCGTTCCCAGGGTCTCTCATCTTCCCGCCCTCTGGAGCGAGAGAAGAGAGACCCTGGAAGATGAGAGACCCTGGGAACGAGGTTGCACGAGGTCGTCTTAATTCGAGATGAAATACGATCTTCTTAATCTGGCATATTATGAAAGTGTCTTCACTGTCACTTTGAAATACCGAATTGCTGTCAAATGGATTATTGCAAGCCGAGGAAGAAATGACTATTAACGACAAAGCCACGCACCTATTGGGTGTCCCTATTTCACTCTCTCGTTTCTTCCCAACGACACGGTATCGTTTATAGACAGCGCATAACATGCTAGAGTGATTTTACTTCATCTGTGAAACACTATCTAACAATTAGTGTGTGATAGTCAAAATTAAACAAAAGAAAACAAAGGAATTATAGTCTAAAAGTGCGTACTATTCTACTATTTCACAGATGAAGTAAAATCACTCTAAAACGTTTGTGCATATCATCTTTAATATTTCAAGTTTCTCTTGTTTTGCCCCCATAATGATAAATGTTTGTTGAGTTGTTTAATTTGCTAATAACCTGCTGCAGCTGTTGGATCACTGTCTTGTGACAATTAAATTAAATCCTTCAACTTCCCGACTTAAATCATGTGCCAAGTCAAGTAAGAAAAAATTAGCAAAACTGAGTGGTTCGTTAAGGAATCTATATAGTTCTTGGAATTTCTACTTACAACGGAAACGTTATTTAATAACGGTCATTTTTTTATGCCATATCGCATCAGTATTCAGCCCGCTGGTCTGTTTTTTTTTTGTGTCGGTGTTCAAATAAGAATATTATTTGTTTTCACATCTTGCTAGTAAGTGGACATCCACAAGAATTGTCTTTGACAAAATATATAGACTTTTTTTAACACACGGTACAAGCAAGCAAATTAAACTTGGTAAAACAACCCTTATTTTATTCTTCTAATCAAGCATACTAATAAGTCTAACAATTATTCTACATAGGCATTGGTCCATTTTATACTTGAGACGAATTATCCGTCTAGATATAAATCCGAAGACGTTGACGTATGCATGAGACGGATGGCGACGTTTGTTTTGTTATGTTTATACCGTGTGTCTGGATACTATAGACCCTTTTTATAAATGGCGGCCGATTAATTATTCTTTTACATTCATGCTAATCAGCCTGAGTAGCCTCGTTAGCATGTGCAAAATTCAAAAGGAATTTCACTATAAAATGAGGCTAGTCAGGCTGATTAGCATGAATATAAAAGAATATTAAATTGGTCGCCATTTATGAAAACATGGCGCCTCTCAGGATTGGGAATCAATTAAAACCTCGACGAAGACGTTTGTCTCTTGATCTGTGTAGGGACAGCTTTCTTTCTGGACGCCATCTTGAATAATCATCCCAAGAAATCTTGCGAAAAATACTTAGAAACCAGTACCCCTCGTGTAAAAACTAAATCGAAAGCCGTCTATGTTTTCCGTCTAGGCATAAATTTAAAGAGACGAATTATCCGTCTGTTAGCACATCTTCAAGACGTGTTAACAGACGAATCACCTGAAGACGAATTTTGCCGCAAAACACATTTATATCCAGACGTATTGTCAGACGGATAATTCGTTTCTAGTATAAATTCGGCCATTTTAGAGTGCAAATACGCACCAAAGCGAGTGCAAATATGACACGTATTACACTCTTCTGACACGGTACATACATACATATTTAATATTATAATTCAACACATTGATACACTGCCCAAATATGGTCAAAAAGTTATCGATATACGCTATGTCTACATGACGTATATTCAACGATGGATGTAAATTTCGCATTTTGACAAGAGAATGCAAAAATGACGGACCGGCCTCGATATTTTTTCTTCAAACTGTGCTTTGTTATCAATGTGTTGAATTATAAAAGCTCAAGCTTGCGTGATATCGGCTAATTTTAGCCGGCCTCGTCGGCTAAGAATTAGGCGATATCACGCGCGCTTTCGCGCTATAATAGTTAAATCCTAGCAGTCGAAAGACTATACAGGATATTACAGTTATTTCCACATACCGAAGTTCGTTGGGAAATTGGGTACTAGGCTACGAACTAGCCAATTACATTGCGAAGTCCGGAATGTAATTCGAAACTTCGAAACGAAGTTGGCAACTTCATTCCCGCCGAAGTACATTTTTACTGTCTTGCAGATGGAAACGTTGACTACGCAGGGAAAGTCGCTGCCGATTGAAGCTCGACGCAAGATCTTGGATAAGTGGCTAGAGGGTTTGAAACCATATGAAATAACGCGATGGTTTAATTTGCAAAGAAGAACGGTAGCAAATGTTGTAGATCGGTTCTTGCGGACGGGAAGCGACGGGAATGAAGTTGCCAACTTCGTTTCTAAGTTTCGAATTACATTCCGCACTTCGCAATGTAATTGGCTAGTTCGTAGCCTAGTACCCAATTTCCCAACGAACTTCGCAACACCGCGCGGTAAAGTTATGAGTATCCATCCGATTGGCTTAGATCTTACGGCAGCTGCTACATGACTCAAGTTATGTGAAAACAACTGTAAGGAGCGGTCAAAGCGGAGGAAAAAGAAAAAAAGTGAATAGATTACATTATAATATTACCTACAACTAAATAAAATAAAATAACATATTACACCACTGCACAATATTGTCTTATAGATGGCAAAGCATTCCTTTGAAAAACAGCAGTTGATTCTGCATAGGTAGGCTGTCCGACAGTGGGATTGTACGAGGGAAAAAGGCATGGAAAAATGCATGGTTTTCACTCATTAAACCTATTGTTTTGTGCCACTACCGCTGCCGTTGTCGTCGAGAGTGGTTGAATTGTGATTATATTTTATGAGAGAGGAATGTTTGACCCAGGAAACATGCCCGTTTTAATGCAATGTCAGTGCTAATCGAGTTTACATAAAATACGTCATCTATGTTTATTATTGTTTTCAAAGAAAAATACAATACTGTGCTACACCAAACCCCAAATAGTGATAAAATACGTGTAAATGTTTGACGCAGCGCATTTATTTTGACAAATTATCCACCCCTTAAATTATCCAAATTTTCCTCATTGACTTTTTGGTTATGTAACTTCAAGAGCATGTTTCCTTTGCGGTCCGCAAATTGTATGATGACGCCATGACGTGGATTACGTCATTAGTTCTGCACACTAGTTCTTGGATCCGCCATCTTGGATTTCTGGATATCTCGATCCGTCCAAAACCTCAGAAAACCGTCCAGATTGACTTAAAAGTAATCATTACCAATAAAGAAAAGCTAAAATGGTGCAAAAATGTAAAAGGTATGACGACAAACTTAAATTTCAAATTTTTGTTTGAAACATCACGTCGCGTGCACAATAAAATGTCATTTAGAACTGTTGACAGATAAATTTTAATAAACGCCACGAAGTTTGGTGGCTTTTGTTCGATATTAATATATATAGATAGGCCAAGCCTAACAGCGTCGCTCTCTAAACAAGCTTAACTATGGTGAAACTTAAGTAAGGTGAAAGGTCGGAAGCACAAGAATTAAGATTGACGACCGGGCTATTTTTGAATTTTAGCAATTCTCAAAAACAGTATTACGCGACCGTTTGCACAGTACATTTAGACCGTACAAAAGTTCACAAAAAAAAAACAACCTTTTCTCTGTCTAGAATAACTAGTACGACCACTTTACAAATAAAATACAGTTGTTGCTTGTCAAAATTTGCCCGAGAAACTGATTTGGAAATCAAAATTGCAACTACACAAACATATTTGCATAAGGCCACGCGAGTGAAGTTACAACTAAGATATAAAATTCAAGTCTTATTTTGTTTACATGAAATCGCTTTTTAACCTATGTAATGAATGAAATAAAAATGGACAACACAATCTTCTTTCGAAATATTTTATTCAAATCTCCATAAGTTTCTGTTTAAACGCAAAACGCGAACCATTAATAGCGCATCGAGGCCGAGCTGACTGTCTTTGATGAAAGAAATCATGAAACGACTGAATTTAAGCACGTTTTATATAACCAGGAAACCTAATTATTCAAAATTGAAACCTTTTAAATGCAAACCAAAATTGCACAATATAGTAATGATATTAAGCTTAACTAATGTGAAAAGGTTGGAAGCACCAGAATTAAACTCAAAAGAGTTTAACTGTAAACAAATGCTTCGACAATCTACTAGCTTCAATTTACGACGAAATCAAGTTTAAAAAATAAGCACTTAGCTCTATATTACTCCAAAAACGCTTGACTTGCAGAGTTACGCAGCCTCAAATGCGGTCTTGACCACTGTTTGAGAAATGTGAAGCCTGTCTTGAGTAGCAAACCGCGGATAGATGCCGGAAAAACAACTTTGCAAATGGTTTTCTCGGCTAAACTCAACGGTTAACCAAACTCAACAAGAGTGTTGAGCGTTCAGCTGAGGTGACATTCGGCTGTGTAGCCGCGCGAAAAACAAAGCCTCGCGCATGTTTTGCGACGTCATACGAGTCCGCGAGCTAGCCTTGCGCGACGCTCGGACACACATGTAACAGACGCCGCCCGCGAAACATTCCGCTGGCCATGACCATAAAAATGACGGGCATGGGTTCCATGAGTATGGGGCTTCGCGCGGGCCTTCGGCCCGCAGAGCTCCGCTGAAAATGTTATGAACGTTAAAAGTCAGCGTAGGCACCACCCAGGCTAAATGGGGTCAAGGTGGCCAGAACGTGATATATTCTCACGGGGGCTACCTACCAACAATGCCTAAGAATGTGATAAGATATGGGAAAGGTCAGCCCAAGGCGGTAGCGAGTAGGTAGCTCCCTGGAGCGTGCGCTATCATCGCTGCGGGGAGGAGGGAGGGGCGTACTAGGCTAATCCTCCCCAAGCTTATGGAAAGGACTTTTGAGGTTATGAAGGACTGATCGCACCAGAATAAGATTATATAGTCAACAACATGCCCGAGGTTGCGTAACCCATTCCCACGCTTCTATTCTTGGGGTTTAAAGTTACGTAATATGTTGAATTTCACCATTGTTTGAAGGAATCCCCGGTGAGTATACTATTTATATTCAAGATCTCTGACTTTGCTGTCACATTCCTCACGGGCAGTTTGCTACTTGGGGATAACGAGTCTTGTTATATGAAAATATTATTTCTGACGAATGAGTTTGCGAAGAAGGCTGAAATAAATATTTTGTCGGCACGAGATACAACAGGGCCTGGGTCCAGGCTAGTGCATTATGGGTAGTGATACAGGGGTATATAAGGTAGAGTATAGCACGCGGTGGCATCTAGGCCTTCATAACCAACCTTCGTTAGTCTCACTTAATTTTTTATTTTCTTTAGTTTTAGGATTCTATTCATTCGTAGGTTCGGCCGTTTCTCTCTCTGTAAAGCCTCGTAGGATGGGCTTCTAACGCCTGGAGCTTGAGCCTTGGTTCCTACCCAGATTTCCTGAAGGTTTTTCCCCACAGGGGTTTTTTCTGGCAGGTTTTTTCTGGCCTCTGTCTAACCGCATTTGTTTTGTAAGCGGTTGCTCAGCTCCACTAGTTTAGCGTTCTAATAGATTTGTTTTGTACGTACTGGTATTTACCAATAAGGTTTTTGTATACTTGTCATACATGTAGGATCTTAGTAGCCTCTATTCAAGTTATATTACTTAGTTTGCGGGTACAAGTTAGCCTATTAATGATGGCTTTGTATGTTTCCCGAAGTCCATTGTGCTTAGCATAGATGGGTCTAGAGTCAACAGGAATGTTGGAGTCACATCATTTGCAGCCTAAGTTGGGTCTAGATTGACCCAGGGTGTCAGACCCGTTAGTTTCCCAGCCTAATTAGGATAATTTTCCAAGTTCACTTGGGGGATGTAAGTCAAAATGATCTGTAACGTTAGAGTTGCAAGTTCCCAAGCACTGCAGCTCAGATCTGACCTGGTATATCATGTTCTAAGTTCCCCAGCCTAACTGGCAGCCTAACTGGAAGCCTAACTGGCAGTCTAACTGGAAGCCTAACTGGCAGCCTAACTGGAAGCCTAACTGGCAGCCTAACTGGAAGCCTAACTGGCAGCCTAACTGGAATGAATATGTTTGAAAAAAGTTATTAAAGCTCTTTTGAAACTAAATGTTTAACTGGAAGCCTAACTGGCAGCCTAACTGGCACTAAGTATGCTTGCTTACTCGGGGACATAGCCAAGACTGGGTAACTGGCACTAGGCCTGTGTGCCTAATTGCAGATGATGCAGGACAAGAATGGCTTGTGATAGTAGAGTTTCTAGTCCCCCTGTGGGGTTTTCCATTTTGTCGCGTAGCTTAGTGGGCATGTAAATCTGAAAATAGTCTATGACGGTTTATCTAATCGCGGGTCTACGTAAATTGTACTTATTCTGTATGAGAATATTTGTATTTAGTAGGATAATGGTTCGGGTTGGTTACGCCAGGCCCTCCCAAAATAAACTTATTTGTCATAACGCGTTGTGTTATGTTTGTTGTGGAGTGGAGACAAAATATCTATTTTCTATTATTAAAACGATAATTCGTTCTTTTAATAGCTTGAAGTAATTTTTGTTTCCCGATGACTTCCAGACGCAAAATGCGGGAAGCTTTTCTCTTCTTTCCTATTACTTAATAAAGATCAGTTTCGAAAAAAACACAAGGGTTTACATCGCAGCTCAAAAACGGATGGTTAGAAGTACTCGAATTGGTGGCCTTATTTCTCCTCAGGTGCTGTAAACTGGTAAGGGTTTTTCGTAGATGCCGTATTTTATTTTTGGGGTATAACGAAACAAATACCCGATAATTGGGATGATTATAAGATATTTAATTTCACCTTACATGCAGCATAACTTGGTTTGCCGTATGTTTCCGATTACTCAGATCGGAGATAGTCTGGCTGCGCTCTTTCGCTATCAGTTAGTGCGATAACTACTACAAACGCGTTAGCAAATCATTTTCAGAGTAAATTTTACCAGCATTTTGTGCAGCGAGTTGCATGGTCATGATTGTCTTGAAATTCGCAGATATAAAACCTGAGATCTCGAAGGCTTATTTGACGAAGTAAGGAAAAAATCTGACCTCGCATTTTAATATTACGGGCATTTTGTGTAAAAATGAGGTTTTAAAAATATGCTGATATCTGAAAGATTTTTACTCCCACACACAAATAAATGAGATTTTCTTAAAATTCCAACATTTTTCATTTAGGATGCCAAAAATTATAGAAATCGGTTATAACTCTGCTACCAAAATGCGCGATTCAAAAATGTAACCAAGGCGCCAATAAATAGGTTCGGGCCACCTTAAATTTATTTTTATTTTTTCAACTCAACACAAAATTTACAAGATGTCACATTTTATCGATCTACAAACATATGACAGTAACTTTTTAATTAGTCGTAAAACCGTAAACTAAACGAACACCGCGCCTTTTTTCTCAACTATTACTGCATGGTCAAGCTTTAAAATTCGTGAGATTGTACCCGTTTCAATCTCTTACGAATAAGGAAAACAAGAAAGCAAACCAAAACTACAACCTTTTGTAGCCCACATGTGGCTGGTGCAATCGTTGTGTAATACAAGCTAGTTACGATGGGTCGAAGACCAAAATACTTATTTTGAAAGCGTTAATTTGGTTCTACTTCCGCGTTCTACCCTGAAGTAAATATTTTGACCCCCTAACGCTAGATTACTCTTATACAGTGCGACGCGCCCTACCGTGAGCACCCAGCAATCTTCTTTACAAGCTAGCCAATCAGAGAGCGCGAATTCAATTGACGTGCACGCCTCCTCGCAAAGTTAGCCAATCAGAGAGCGCGAATTCAATTGACGTACCGGGGGCGGATCCAGGGGGGGGAGACCCTTTCTTTCTTTTTTCTAAAGTATTTCTCCAATAAATAATATTTTATTTCTCTGGTATCTTTTTTGAGGTGGAGAATGTGCATTGCATTTAAAATTTCACCCCCCATGTCAAAATCCTGGATCCGCCCCTGCGTGCACGCCTCCTCGCAAAGTTGAGCACGATGGAATGTAATCTTGTCGCTTTGTGTTTATCACAGGAGTGTAAGTACTAGATAAAATATGAGCGGGAGATCTGTATGGCGTTTACAATGGAACGCCCATACATGCAGATCGGACGCGAATATTTTATCGTACTTATGAAATGAAACAATGAGTAGAGATCTCTATGAAAAGTTAATGAATACTAATTAGCTGAGCAGGTGTTTGTATCAAAAGTTAATTCTACTGTTTAATAATTCATTAACTCAGTTGATTTGTATTGGGGTTTACAAACCTTCATTAAATGTTGATTTCTTTTGTACTTTCCTTATGAATAGACAATATTCGTATTCTCGGTATTGAACTGGAACTAGCTTGCAGTCGAGGCTAATGCGGGAGAATATCGTTAAAAATATTTGCATGTGAAAAGATTTCCCCGCATGAGCCTCGACTGCAAGCTAGTTCCAGTTCAATACCGAGAATACGAATATTGTCTATTATTAATGAATTTTATAAAGTCAGACCCCGTCCACACGTATCCGTTTTCGTTTGAAAACGCAAAAGTTTTTTTCCGTTTTCGCTTCCCGCCCACACGTATCCGATGAAAACGGTCACCGAAAACGGAAACTTTTGAAAACGCTTTCGGTGTTTTCGCGTTCTCGTGTGGACACCCGAAAACGGAATTTTTCGAAAACAATGACGTCAAGAGGTCGAACTCAGTCCACTGCGCATGCGATAAAAGCTATGAAAAGCCACAAACAACTCGCAGGCTCGGCTAAAATCAGTGGTGCGCATGCTCTTTAGAAGCGTTTTCGCATTTGTAGCGTTTTCGGTCGTTTTTGCGTATACGTGTGGACAGGCAGAAACGATTCGAAAACGCTACGTGTGGACGGAGAGATTTTGAAAAACGGAAAGAAACTTTTGCGTTTTCAAACGAAAACGTATACGTGTGGACGGGGCCTCAGTTACAAAATACGACGATTTTATTCACTTTTATTGCTTCTTCACGTGAGTAGTATATAAGGAGTCAGTCAAACACCATTTTTTCTGAAGGCCCAAAATAAGCCTCCAAACGCCCGAGTTACCGGGCCCCCAGGGCTCATGCATTCACCCTGGGGGCCCGGTAACTCGGGCGTTTGGAGGCTTATTTTGGGCCTTCAGAAAAAATGGTGTTTGAGCTGACTCCTTATATACTACTTGGGGTCGGTGGCTCTCTTATATTTTTAAGCTGTTACAGACCCTAATAAACCGTTATTTGAACAACTGGTGCCGCGTTATTACCAATTGAACAAAGGGGTCCCCTGTGTATCTAAAACCTATATATATATGGCGAGACCCATGAACAACGAGCGTGACGTTTTCGATAATATCCCTCAGCGCGAGCTTATCGCTTGGCTCGATTCTCAAGAAAGAAAACCCATTTTGAAGGTTCCTCGCAACGAGAACCTCGCAGGGTTTGACCCTTTAGATCGAGAGCGTATGGGTGACTTTCTGATGCCTAGTCGGATTGTTGAACTATATGATCGCGGTGAACAGGGTGAACAAGGCAGACCGGGGCGAAGACAGAGAACCATAAACTGGCGCTTTACTCAGGGTCTAACAAGACCTCTTGTACCCCAAATGATGAACAGAATCAAACAAGCTGTTCGCAGAAGGCATAAAGTCAAACTTACCTGGGCCTACAAGCTGCGAAACATCGAAACTGGTGAATCCATTGTTTACTATACAAACACCAGCAGCCCTTGGTTTTCTAAACTATCGCAAACGAAACGATGGTTGCAACAACAAGAAGAGCTTCGTCTTCAAGGTGAAAAAATCAACAGACCTGATACGAAATGGGTTTTCGAAAGCACTGTCTTTGTTGAGGCCAAAGCGATTTTAGATCGACAACCTTTGCAAATCGGTCTTGGCGAGTTGCCCGACTGGCTTCGTAACAAAAGAGAAGTCATCTCTCTTGACATCTACAACGACGATCTTTGCCTCTTTCGGTGTTTGGCTGTTCATCAAGGTACCCGTATAGACAGGTGTACTCGCAGAGCCAGAGCCTTAGCGCAAAGCTTCTTTGCTCTTCACCGTAGCGGTTGTCCTAATGGCAATGCTGTTACTTTACAAAAGTTTCACTTGCTTGAAAGGCACTTTAGACAAGGGATTGCCGCTTACACTGTTACAGATGACGGCAACTTTGTTTTGAGTTACACACCTTCGCGCTACGACAAAGTCGGCACCCCTACGATGACTATCGGTATCTACAACGCTCATGCCTTCTTGATAACTGACATAAACAAAGTCACAAACAACTACACTTGTGGTGATTGTTTGGCAAGGTTCACAAAAGCCTGTAACCTAGCGCGCCACGCCAAGACGTGCACTCGCGGGCAAACTAATATTGCCTGTCCGGGAAATCAGATCCTTGCTCCTGAGTCAGCTTTTGAAAAGGCTTTTTATCCAGAAGGCAGTTTCGGCATTCGGGCAACTTGCTGGCTAGAGTATGAGGCTCGACAGCGTGGCATCCACATCCACCACCACAGATGTGGCCATGGAGGCGAGCGCGCCATTTGGCGCTACAAAGTTGATGGCTATCACCCAGAAAGCAAAACCGTGTTTCAGTATCACGGCTGCCACTGGCACGGTTGTCGAGAGTGCTTTCCTGCACCTGAACAAAGAAACGAAGTGATCACGACTGACCGTCAAGGCAACACAATCACAAGGGAGCAAGCCTTCGTAAGAACTGTGAATATCAGTCAGATCTTCACGACACTTGGCTACAACTTGGTTGAAAGGTGGGAGCACGAGATGCCCCGACCCTGGTGGCACGATCGCATCCCCCCTAAAAGAAACGAAACGTATCCACACGCTATCGTCTACGACTTCGAAGCCTATCAAGACAAGACCAAGGCAAGTCAGCCGACCAGGGATCTCTCTTACGAAAGCGAGCACGTGCCTATCTCAGTCTCCATTGCAGACGCGTTGGAGCCTGAGCCAGAGTACATTTGCTCTAAAGATCCCCAAGAGCTTATCCGACTGTTTTATCAATCTCTGGAGCGCCGTGGCAACGCGATCCGAGATGATATAGCTCAAAAATACATGCCGCAGGATCTTGAGGGGTTAACGGAAGATCAACAAAAACTCATCAAGCAATGGTGTGACCAGGTCCCAGTGGTCGGCTTCAATTCAGGCCGATACGATCTGCACCTTATCAGAAAACACTTTGTTTCTTATCTCGGACAAGAACACGGCGTCTTTGCAGGGGAGAAACAGAGACAAATCATGTTCATCAACACGCCCTCCTTCAAGTTCCTCGACGTCACAAACTATCTGTCCCCAGGCATCAATTACGATCAATGGGTAAAGACGTATGGGGCGAAACAGACAAAGTCCTGGCTCCCATACGAATGGTTTGACAGCGCTGACAAACTTGACTACAAGGGGCTTCCGCCATACTGGTGCTGGTACTCACAACTTCGAAACTCCTTTGTTCTTTCTCCAGAGGAGTACAAACAATGCGAGCAGGTTTTCAAAGAGCGCGGCATGAAGACCTTCGGAGACTGGCTGGAGTATTACAACAACCTCGATGTTACTCCCTTTCTTGAAACCCTCGAGAAAATGAAAGCGTTTTACACCAAGCTCGGGGTTGACATTTTCAAAGACGCTGTTTCGTTGCCTGGGGTTTCGATGCAATACATCCTGAGAGGAACCCTGAGAGGTCGTAACCGACCCCAACTATTCGCCCCAAGTGCCGAAGCCTATGCAATGCTGAAAGAGGCTGTTGTTGGTGGACCTAGCTTGGTGTTCACACGTAAACACGTGCGTGGCGAAACCCGCATCCGCTCACACAAATACGACTTAGCTCGTATCGTCAAGCGTATTCTAGGCTTCGATGCGAACTCCCTTTACCCTAGCACCATGTTGCAGGAAATGCCCTGTGGTAAAGAGAAAGTCGTCCATTACGAAGATCCAGTAGAGGCTGCAAGAGACTTCTGGCTCAAGTTGATTACGAAGCAGTGGTTCGGCTTTGCCGAGGTCGATATCGAAGTCCCTCAGGACTTGTGGGTGCACTTCGAAGAGTTTCCTCCGCTCTTTGTAAACCGCAGCGTGGGCGAAGAGGGCGTCCCTCAGCACATGAAGGATTACCTTGCTAAAAGCAACAGAACCCACTTGCCCGGGCAAAAGAAGCTGCTAGGCGTGCTTCAAGCAAAAAAGATTCTGCTTTACGCCCCAGTGCTAGAGTGGCTTTACAACCACGGACTCCACATAACCGCTGTCTACCGCACGATCGACTATACACCCATCAAGATCTTCGACTGGTTCGTCCATGAGGTTGCCAATGCACGAAGGAAAGGCGACGCTGATAAGGAAAAAGCCTTGCTCGCAGAAGTGTACAAGCTTTTGGGCAACGCTGCTTACGGCAAGTTCATCGAAGCTGTTGAGCGACAGACAAGAGTTGTGTACACCAACGACGAAGACACTGTCGACAAACACCTGCGCTCAGCCTGGTTCGAAGATCTCGAGGAGATCGGGGGATCATACAAGATCGAGTTACGCAAAAACAAGGTCACCATAAACCGGCCCTTTTAAGTCGGCATCGTTGTCTATCAACTTGCTAAGTTGCGCATGCTGCAGTTCTACTACGAGTTCCTCGATTACTATCTCGACAGGCGTGACTTCGAGCTTATCCAGATGGACACGGACAGCATGTACTTCGCCCTTTCATACGACACTCTCGTAGAAGCAGTTCGACCAGAACTTCGCACCCAGTTCGAAAGGGAGAAAAAGAACTGGCTCTCCTGGGACAAGTGGAGCAGCAGAGAACCCGGTTTGTTCAAGCTTGAAAAGGAAGGCACTCGAGCCATCGCTCTATGCAGCAAGTGCTATTACGTAGAAGACGAGGAAAGCGGCGAAGCCAAGATGTCCTCCAAGGGCGTCAACAAGGGGCAAAATGAGCTTCGGTGGGAAAGATACGAGCGGGCCCTTGAAGGCTACAAGGACATGGCAACAAACAGAGGCTTTCGAATGCACAACGGGGCCATGTACACGTACGAACAGCGCAAGCTAGGTCTCAGCGCCTACTACGACAAGCGTTGGGTGTTGCCCGACGGCATTCACACAGAGCCAATCGAGTTTCATAACCCAGCGGGTGGCAACTGAGTACCCGGCGGCACAACCATCAACTCTTCGCGCACAAACCCGCGCTTGGGTCCGTCATACAGATAATACACGACAGGCGCATCTGGCTTGGTGACAGCCTTCTCGATGTTGTAGACTTTCAAAGACCAGATTGGATCAGTTGCCCGTCGACTACCGCCCTCAAGTTCGCCAGGCTGATACAAATATCTCACGTGGACTCCATGAGGGAGCTTCTTTTCGTAGAAGCCCACAGGTCTAGCATATGGGGTCGCGGGCTTGGTTGATGTTGCTTTCTCTTTGATTGCTTGAGCAGGCTTCTTTCCAGTTAATCTGGTTACTTCATTGTTCAAGGCAGAGACAACATCTGGCAATCTTTTAACCCAAGCGGTCGAACGGCCAGAGGGCAGATTCATTTCAACTGCGTACTGGTAACCAAACAATCGTTCAGCCAGGGTTCTGTTGAATCTTTCAACAATCCCTTGGTCTCTGTGGATATCAACACGCCCACGACGAATGGTTGTCTTATGAGCCCCAGTCTCTTTAGTCACAGCCCCCATAAACTCTGTCCCCGGGTCAACTTGCAACAGTTGTGGCCATTTCAAAGGCCCGCGCCTATATACCCGGGCCAGCGCCTTCGAAACTTCATCAGACTCTTTCGAAGTCAAGGGCTCTGCGGCTTTGTAACGGCTAGCCACATCAACAACTGTCAAAGCATATTTGTAAATCTTTCTACCGTGAGGCAGTTTGTCGTGTGGCAAAAACAGTAGATCCGCTTGATGCACTGCATTAGGAGTTTGAACATCAAACTTTGGTCGAGGTATATGGCGTGGTGCGGGGAGATATACTTGCCAAAGGGCTTGTTTGACGAGCCATTTCTTTGCCACCTCTTCAGATACCTTGGCTGCTGCAGCTAGCTTTTTGACAGCGGCAAGTCCTTTCCAATAGCCTTCGGGCCCGTAATAGACCTTTGAGAGTTTCGCCTCCATATACATATGTGTTTACAGAAAGCGAAACGCTGCATATCCAAGGGCGAGCGCGCCAGTGCCGATAAACAAGAGTTCGCCTTGTTTCTGCTGTGGGCCTGGTTTATAGAAGTCAGAGAACTCGGGCTCTTTGGGGAGTGTTATTTGCTGCTCCCGATGTGTTTGGTTGTAGAGCACTAGAGCTTGGTCAGTGTCTTGAAAGTTGTGTTTCGCTTGATCTTTGATCCGATCATTGCTGGCAATCCAGTCGAGGAGCTTTGTGCGGTCTTTCTGATGTTTAGCGTAGGCCGCTTGATAGGCCTCTAACGCCTTGTCGTGTCTGATCTTCTCGTCCAGAGCGGCTTTCCCACTGTCGCCGGAAAGATATTTTGCGAGATAGTTGCCTCCAGTGAAAGCAGCGGCATTCAAAATTGCTCCACCAACCATAATAGCGATTGAGGCCATTGCTATATATATATGATTTACATTGAGGCAGGGAGGATCTTCTGATCCTCGAGGTATTTCTTGAGAGCTATGCTCCCAGCCATGGCAGCAGTGAACTTCACGTAGTTCATGAGACTCGAGCTGGGGTCGGCTGTGAGATTTTCCTTGACGACCTTTTTGCCAACCCAGCCAATAGTTGCGACAAGACCAGTTATTGTGGCCGCATCAAGAACAGCTTTCACGAGCTTGTTGTCAGACATGGTGTATATATAAGATTTTAAATTTCAGTCGACTCTTCATTATGCGTTGTCTCGTTGATCTGTTGTGTTGCTAATTGCCAAACTGTTTTTAGGGCGACAATGTTGAATTTAAGCATAACAAAAAGAATACCTCCGATTGCAGCCCCGTTTACGAAGCCTTGAAAGAGATTTGCCATAGTAGTATATATATGTTTTTACTCCATCTCGCGAATTCTTCGTCTCAGTGGTGGGGGAGTTTGAACTTCATTCACCACTGCCGGCGCAGGGTCTGGGGTCGGGGCTTTGCGTCTAAGTGTATTCATAATGGCCTCGCGTTGGTAATAGACGCCCCAAGCGGATATAATTACGCCGACAACCGTTATAATCCAGAAACCAGAGTTGCTGCTAGCTTCTTCATTTGTCGAGTTTTGGGGTGCCGAGTTTGGGGCAGGCTCATTTGTTGCTTTAGCAGCTTGTGCTTGTTTTTTTGCCTCTCTTGCCAGGCGGTTGCGCTCAGCAAGCCTTTTGCCAGAAGCAACACGACCAGGGTTTTTGGCTGGAGCAGTCTTTGGGGTATCAGAGGTAACGTGCGTTGCTGGCGCGACTGTTTCTTCAGGTACCGTCTCGAGGGGTTGAGCCATCATGTGTATATATGTATATTTTTTTTCAAACCTTCGTGGTTTCTGCCAGGTTTCTGTCAGGTTCCTGCCAGGTTTCTGCCAGGTTCCTGTCAGATTATGTGTCAAAAATTTCATCAAAACATGTGTCAACTTCATCAAAACCCTCGAGTGGATAACCTTCACCGTCTCTGCTTGGGTGTACAGGTGGCAACTCTTCTGGCTCCTTTTTGAAGTCGATGTGTTTTGTAGTGATCAAAACAGCATTGGCCAAAGCCAAGAAGCGCCCACAACGCAGTGCAAGGTTTCCAGCAAGAGATGAAAGTTCCTGGTTAATCATGTAGTCATTTTTGAGTTCTTTCTGCAGGGCCTCCACATCGTCAATCTTAACAACCATGCCGGCGCCTTTGGTTGCGAACATTATAACGCTGTCAATCAGAGACTCGGTCGTCTTGTTACCGACATAGGCTTCATACCTTTTGTAGTACTTTTCAACCTGTTTTTCTGTCAGGCGTTTCACCTGCTCGTGTGTGAGCTGGGCCCCGATGGCCTCTTTTGATTTGCCGGTTGAAACAAGGACTGCCAGTTTCTCTCGTTGAGCTGGAGTGTCTGGACCTGTTAAGACTTCAGGAATCGCTGATGGCAAGGAGCTATCCGGGGTTGCCTCTAGCAGCTGCATGATTTCATTATCAAATGCGGCGTCTTCTTGGAGGTTTGTTGCCATTGCGTATATTATTATGTATTTATTTTTCAATTATTCTCTTGATGTCAGGCAAAAGACTTTCAACCTCACGTATAAGCCCCGTCATGGTGGCTGGGCACACAGTGACTTTCAAAGGATAGCGGTTAAGAAGCATGAGACGCAGATCGTCCGTGTCAGCGGTTTTGATTATCTGTATTTGAATCTCCTCCGCATGACTCTGTAATTCACCCAGAAGCTGTGAAAAGACCGTGAGCTTGTGGATACTGGTTGAGGTGTTCATGGTTCAGCGTATATATATGTTTTCACATTTTCACTTCAACCCCATAGGGATGTCGCAGAGAGAAGACTAGGTGAGAAAACTTGTGCCCCTTTAATTTTGCAATCAACTCTTTGTACTCCTCGTGTGAGAGCTCACCGGCATAGTCGTCGAAGATGGCCTTCGTTGTTTTGCTTGATGGGGTGTAAAAAAGCACAATCGCTGCAACGTTTTCCCTAAAGGGTTTCGCAATGCTGGTTAACTGTTGGGTTAGCACCCACACTGACAAGCCGCTGTGGCGAGCACTGAACCCTAGTTTCACAAGTTGACTCGTGCGACCTTTCACATCCTTCGAAGCAGCACAGTCATCCAGCACAAAGAGCGTGTTTGTCCCGTCGAAGAAATAACTGGCTAAAGTTAACCATGCTTCAATCTCATGCTGCTGACAGTCTATCACGAAAATGCGTGGCTCCTGGTCCACGAAACCGTCGTAGGTCTTGTTGTGGACAAATGTTGGGCAGAAGAGAACAATATAGTCAAACTTGCCCCTGAAGGGGCCACGCAGCTGATTCAGAAGATATTGTGTTTTGCCAGAATTAGTCGGGCCGATAATTAGGGCATTGAATGGCAGCTTTCGTGGGTCCATTCTCTGTATATTTTTATGTGTATATATGTGTTTAGTACTGAACCGCCTGCAGCTGTCTATCAATGATGTTCATCTGTGAGTCGCTGATGGTGTAGATGTGGCAGTGCACGTTTCCCGAGTCGGAGGTTGCCCTTTCGATTTCAAGATGTACGCCGTCCTTTGTGTTGACGAGGCGTTGACCGTTGCCATGTAGGGTTGTATCAGCCATTGATCTAAGGTCGATAAGGAGGCCGAACTTGTTGCCAGTGAGATATTTTGTTAGATTCATGTTGGGCCTGCCATCGCCCTTTTTTTTGAAGAGGCGACTGACCTCGCGCCACATGTCGGTCCCGTTGATGCCTTCGTTGTAAATCCTGTTGGGGGAGCCGTTTATGGTGACATTAACTTTGGTGATGTCTGGGTTGAAGTATTTTTCTGAGTCCCTGGCTCCTGCCGTGTAGGGTTCGATGAATAGCAGAAGGATGGCTTTCAGTGACCTGCGCTGCGGGTTCACCCTGAGATTCAGCCGAGCGTCTGAACCCTTCGAGAAGGGAACCACTACCTCTCGCATGATATGGTCGTAGGCAAACTCCTTTCCGCTAGAGTATACACTTGTTGCCTCGTCAGCCAGCTGCTTACTTCGGATTGTCTCGTACTCAAGCTGGATATTTGTCAACTTGTAGACAAGCTTGCTTGTATCTGAACCCCTGACAACTTGGGAAGCCTGGGCGAGCGTTATCTCGAATGTCAAATCGTTGTAGAGTGCCTGTGGGTACATGACGCCGTGGTCTGTTATAATCTGGTGGTCAAGGTTGATGCGGTATTTGTTTTTGTAAATGGTCTCCAGTTTGTTTTCCACATCCACGCCAGAGGTCTTCTTGTCGCCGGCACTAGAGCGAATCTTGCTCAAGTCTACACTCTGGATACCCTCGGGGAGCATGTTGTCTCTCTTATCAACAGAAAGGAAAAGGTCCTCGAAGATTTTGTAAATATCGTACCCAACGGTGTCCTGGACAGTGGTGGCGGCAAACTTCACAACAAGCCTGTCAACTAGTGCTCTGGAGACATTTTGTACAAGATAGTTGTTTGCGTGGCCGCCGGCAAGGTCGATGTTAAAGAGCAAGGCAAGCGAGCCCGACACGATAACCTCATGTTCGTTGAGCTTGGGCACCGTAACGTACAGGGTCTCGCCGGGATTGGCTGAAGTGCGTTCAAAGGTGATGCGCTTTACGGTGCGCTCTGCTTTCATAGCACCAAGAATCTTCTCGGCATTAGTTGGGAGGAGGTTGGGTTGCACGGGTTGCACGGCCATAGCCAGAGTATATATATAAATTTATATTTATATTTATATACATCATGGCAGAAGGCGGATATGACTATGATCCAACTGGCGAGAACGAAAACACCGGGCTTGACGAAGCGTTAGACCACGATGGTGACGACGAGGAAGAAGAAGTTAACAGAACAACCCCCTTTCAACCGGGAGCTGCATCCACCCCATATCCTGGCGGTGAAGAGCAGATTGAAATGCATACACTGCCTCGCGAACAGAGCGGTTTTGATCCTGAAGACATCCCTCTGCTTACTGACTTCACACATCCTGACGACAGAAAAGAAATGGTTGCTAAAGCTAAGGACTGGATCAAAAGGCTCCGGCCGAGAGCGGATTTCAGCCGATTAGACCCTATTGGTGTCGGTAAAAAAACAGAAAATATAGGCAGAATTGTTACCTTTGGGCCAAGGGGTGGCGAGAAGCCCATTTTCAAACAAGATGGGTCTGGCCTTCTTAAATCATTCACAGACAGGTTCAAAGGGGTTCTTGGCCCAAGCGCTGAAGAGATACTCGTTGAAGACAGAACATCAATAAGGGAAGAAGAACAAAGTCTAAGAGAGGAAGAAAAACAACTGAAGGGGGCGGAAAGAATTAATGCTGAACTGAAAAAAAGAACAGACAATCAACAAACCCTATCTCTAAGACTCGAAAAAACTAAAGAGAGAAGGGAAAATTTAGAAAAAGAACAAGGCTCTAATCTTGAAGCTCAAAACAGAATAGATGAGATGAAACGCCTGGAAAAAAATTATCAACGTGATATAGAAAATGAGAATAAAGCAATAAAAGCACTTCAAAAACAAAAACAAGATGAAGACAAACTGCAGGCAAAGGTTGCTAAAAGAAAGGCAGCACTCTCTAGCAAAAAGAAAGAAAGAAATACCCTCGAGGCAAGACTTAACTCCACCAAGCCGCTGGATGAGTTAAACGAAAAAGTGGCCGAGCTTGAACGACAAAACGAGGAAGACCGGCGCATGATAGAGGATGAGAACACTTCTCCCTCTGACAGAGAAGCTGCAGAAGCCCGAGTTGCAGAACGTGTCGAAGAGCAGGGAAGACTAAGAACGCAAGTTCAGGAAAGAGAAGAAGCCTTGCCTTTGAGAGAAAGGGTCAAAAATATCTTCAAGAAATATGGCTGGACCCTGCAAGCAGTTGTTCTGGCTGCAGGTCTAGTCATAGGCGCTGTGACGATTGCTGCAATGAATGGCTTAAAAGCCGGCACCAAGGCTATTGGCAATGGGCTCAAAGCCCTAGGAAATAAGGTTGCCTCCATCTTGCCAGGCTTGATCGGTTCGATCGTGAGCTTTATCTTCAAAACAGCCGGCCAGGTTATCTCCTTCCTTGGCGAGCACGCCTGGCTGCTGATCCTTGCCGTTGTAGGCTTTATGATTGAAAGGATCACCAAGCGCAGGAGATAATTATCTCATCCAGGCAAGAAAGCCTGCTAAAGCAAGCGCACCCACACCAATGAGCGCCTTGTTTACGTGATGCGGCTCGATCTTAGTCTCTTGTGTGGGGTCTGGTGTTGGTGTGGAGGCTAGTTGTGGTGTGGGTACGGGGGCTGGTTTTGGGTCTTTTGGCGCTATGCCCTGTGCCTGTGTCGCCTGTTTGTGAATCGGGTTCGATGAGTGGCTGTTTGGTGGATTAATCTTTGTCGGCCCTCCGTCCATGGGGCGAAGGGAGGCTTTTTTTGTGGTAAGATTGACATCATTGTTAACACCAAGTTTCATCCCTTGCGTTGCCTGCATAAGATTGTTATTGTACCCCACCACGCTCTCTGTGTTGATAACCATGCGTGACGGCATCAGCCAGCTCCCAGGGGCAACTACAAAGTTAAGCCACACTTTCGTTGCTTGGATGGCCTGCTGATAATGCTGTACGCTCTTAGATATGTCGTTCAGTCTTATAGCGTCCTCTAAGAGTGTGAGGAATACTCTCTGCGTTTCGAATGCTCGGCCTCCATTCCCAAGAATGCTGCTGCGAGTGTTTGCTTGTGCACCCAGAATGCAATACACAAAGGCCTCGATTGACTGATTCATACGCGCGAGCCCTGGCTGTGTTAGCCCTTGTGCATAATTCGGCACAAAGTGTTCAAACTGACTAACAGCACCCTGGTCGTTACGAACGAAGTATATGCCGTTTGCTCGATAGTTTGGGTCTTTTCTGTCTGTGACGCGCTCGTCATCAAACAGGGCTAGATCGGGATCAGGATAGTTGTAATCAGTAGAAAGGGGCCCATCACCAGTAACCCAAATGTCCACATTGCCAAGACCGTGGTTTTTGCCGTATGTGAAACGAAAGTCAGAACTGGGGTCTACACCGAACTCTTGGCAAATCCTCTTGTATGCGTCGATGTTGAACTTGTTGTCTTTCTGGTTGAATGTGGGGTCGTCTGGCAAAGCACTCACGCTCTGTTCCCCACCCAGCTTGTAGAGTATTCGTCTTGTTGTGAAATAGACGTGAAACCTGTAAAATGACCGTAGCTGCGGGGTTAGGGAGAGAGTCGAGTTCTTATCAAACAGAAGGTCACGCGAGATCCCGCAGCCGGTTGTTGCACACCACAGAGCAAAGTTTAGTTGTTGTGGCCAGAAACTCATATGCGGACCACCGAGCCACTTCCTCCCATATTTCGCGGTTGTGAACGAAATCTGTGTGTCTCTGAAAATGTTTCTGTATTTCGTTGTGAAATAATCAGTTGGCGTGACAAAGATCTTTTGCGCTTCGTCGTTCAAGACAGAGCCAATCATCATGTCTTTATCGATTGAGGTGGAGAAATCAACAGCCGGGATTGGTTTTTGTGTGTTTCGGTTTAACGTCAACTGATAGGGGAAACCGCCAATATACTCTAAACCAAGCGCGTCTTTCAGGGCTTGTGTCCAATTCTTGTGCGGTATGTCTGCGGGCATAGCCCAGGAGCCTGGGCCCTTTATGAAAAGCACTTCTCCTGTGGCTTTGTGATTTTCGTCGAAAGAAACTTCTGTTGTAAATCTTGACATGTCAGCGTGCGGGAAACGCCTTTTGAAGTCTGAGATAGCCTTAGCCTTGGCAGCTGTAGAGAGTTTTTCAGCCTCCGGAGAACTCAGCCAAGCAAGTTGCGGATTTACTGTGGGTTGTGTTGGCTGTTTTTTTCTAATATACCTTTGTTCTGGATAAAGGGGATTTTGGGGACGAGGAAAAAACGGGGGTGGGGGTCCGTAATCGTGACCGCCAATGTCTAGACCGAGATTTGAACCAGGATTAAAACCACCAGGGCGTCTGCCAAACATGATTGAATATATATATATTTAAATTTAAAATATATATATATTCAATCATGGTTGTGTTAACAATCGTCGCACCTTCGAACCCTCACACCATCTGCTTCGACCACCCGCTTCAGAAACCGAGTTACATAAGACTTGTCTCTTGTTCATTTTACAACTCGTGGCATAATTTGAAAGAAAAGGCAACTATTTCAACAACAATAGATGGCTCCAATGGATCAACTCCAAACGTGACATTACTTCAAGGGCATTACACCATTGATAGTCTAGCGAAACAATTTAACGACTTAGCCACCAAACATAGAATAAAATTACAATTGTCAACTACTATAAATACACCAGTCGGCTCGATGGTCATTCACAATGGAAGCAATGTAAAGTTTAGTGACAATCTGGCAAATTTACTTGGCATAAGAGCTGTATTGTTTCTAGTAACATACGTCAAAAGATTAACATCACCAAGCACTTACTTTATCCACTGCGATCTGGTTGATAAAGAACAAAACCTGTTCAACGGTAAGCCTTCGACTGTCTTGGCTAAATTTGATCTTCGAGGTGAGCCATATGAGAAAGTTTTCTATGAATCAACACAGCAGAACATGCGTGACGTCTCGTCTGGTGATTATGTAAACAGCATAACACTGTCTGTAAGGGACGAACACAATGCCCTTTTTGACTTCAATAACATGCCCCTTGAATTTGAACTTGAGATCAATTAAAAAATATATTATATATATACCCCCTGATGATGAGCTCGACTAACGTGTTGCCATCAGCTCCTGAATACAGCGAAACTCCATCGCTTTACCCAGACTTATCCAACGGTGAAGGCTTCAGACTCAAGAAAATTTCTGACTTGCAAAAGGAGCTTGAGTCGGAGGCGAATCATTACAGGCAAGTTGCTAAGAAATACAAGCGAACACACACCATTGTTCACGGAACCGCAGTAAGTTTTGGTTTCATTTCTACAGGCTTATCTTCAGCCACAATCGTCACAGCCCTGACAGGAGCCGGGCTCATAGCCAGCCCGGTTATTGGGGGTGTTGCTGTTATTACAAGTTTTTCAGCGGCCGGCATCACTTTGTTTAGTAGGCGGCTTCAGAGAAAAATTACTAAACACGAGAAAATTTACACACTCGCCCTTGCAAAACGAAACTCTGTCTTTGAGCTGGTTTCAAAGGCTCTAACTGACAAGCGTATCAGTGATTCAGAGTTCAAAATAATCCTCCGTGAAGTTGAGAGCTATTATGAAATGAAAAATGCGATACGCTCTGGTGAAGCAAAACCCTCACAAAACAAGCAAACTCAAACTCAAACGCCAGATCTTGAAAAACTCAGAAAAGAAATCCGCAAAGAAGAACGAGAAAAGATTAAAAAAAAGATTACTTCTCTAGCCGCTCAGTCGAGTTCAGATTTGAGAAACAACTGAATACAGGATTCTCACTTAGCGTAACAAAGCGTAACACCAACAGGCGCCACATGTCACGCGACATGGTCTAAGCGCCTCAAAAAAAATTCCGAAGCGCCCTGATTTTATTTTTTCAAACGATTTATCAAAATTACATTCCTGAGCGCCCCAGTTTTAGTGAAAAAAGTGTTTTGGGGGCGCTTCGGTATTTTTGGGGCGCTTCGGTATGTTCGAGAAGCTTCGAAAAGTTGTAATTTTCTAAATACGACCTTTACGCAACGTACCCGGAAATCACGGGGAACCCCCCCCCCCCCCCCCCCCCAATTGAAAAACAATTGTATTGTATTGTATAAGCATGACTGACTTCACCGCACGGCTCAATGAACTTGACAAACAACACAATTTTTCCCTCCTTCGCTCGCTATATGGTGGTGATTATAGGAAAGAAATACACCGCTTGTGCCTGCCGGAAAAACTTTGCCATATCTACGAAGATATGGGGTTGGCAGAGATGGGGAAACAATATCTACAAGAACATTATAACGACTTGCAGCGTGAACGTTGGGCCCGAAGATTTCTGTCTTGTTATTCTTGCGACGGCCCATTTTTACAATCAAGCGATTCTTGTGAACTTTATTGCAAAAAATGCGGTCGTGTGGAAGTGCTAGAGGATTATGCTCCGGCATATACGGATCAAAACATTTTGTACAAACCAAGACAAAGGCAGTCGGCACGGTGTTATGCGTTTGGGTACGCTTTAACACGAATTAACAAAAGGATTGGATTGACTATCGACCAAATAAATGAGGTGAAACGTATTTTCAAACATATACAAGCTCGGCTTCCGAGAATCTCTTATACGTTTGTGCTCTACAAAATCCTGGACATTACAACACCGCTTGAAGACCCGAAACGAGCGATTGTAAATTACCTAAGACAACAGATGTCAAACAATATGATAATTAAAAACGACCGTTTATGGAGCAACGCTTTCAAAGATCTGGAGTAAAAGTTGCCGCTTTCTCAATAAGAAAAGCTTCTAACATGGCACTGTCATCGCCGATGTTGTCTTCAAAAGTTTCACCAGGTATGGTTTTGTCAAGGTGTTTTTGATTTGATAAATTTTCATGTATTTTTCTGCGAAGCCTTGCCAAGTTCTCGTGAAATCGTTCGACCTTCGGTTGAATACTGTTCAAAAATCCCTCGTGCTTGACAATTTGAAGCTCTGTGAAATTCAACATTTTCCATGCAAAGAAAGCAACCGGCTTCGGCCCCTCATCTGGAGCAAGGAGAGCCTTTTTCATTCTGATGTAACGCAAAAACTCTTCATCTACGTATTCTTTGCTGAACGACATTCTGACCGCGCCGTAAGAACACCATAGGTCTTTCTCGGCTATTGAAGCCATTATTTGCTCAAATGTCTGAGTTTGTTTAAGAGCACCAATGTCAATAAGTTTACTTTGATTGTGTGTAAGCTTTTGTTTTGAAAACAAATAGCAGATGCCCCAGGCAAGAGCTGTGTGACATTTTGTCTGGTAAATATTTCCGCCGTTTAAAAGATTATTATGATTAGAACTTGGCTCTATCTGGTTTAGAGAACACATTCTGAAGTAAGAATCAATGAAAAGGGCTTTATTAACCATAGATCCGCTAAAATAAAGACCCGTTTGTATCTGGGGTGTATAATAACTGGGCACTCGAGTCATAGCTATTTTCCGCTTGAAAGGACATTTGAACTCCAAAAGAATTAAATTATTATCTTTGTCAAGATAATAGCCGTCAGGACTGCATATAACCTTTCGATATAATGAGTGATCTGTTGCTAGATTAATGGATATAGAATGGGCAAAAACTCGAACACAATGCTTCTGTTCAAAGCATTTGCGAGCGATCGGTTCGAACAGATTGCCCCAGGTACAAGCCGTATTGCTGTGCATGTCGGCTGGCTGTAATTTCTTTAGAAGCAAGCTCTGTGGTGTTTCAAATGGCGAAACTCCGATCAAGGCTGCAATTTCGGATGCCCCAAGAGTATTTTGTCGATAGCTCACCCAGTCGGCGCTCTTTTGTTTCAGCCCAGTGTTCCTCGATTTGAGAAAGTTCAAGAACACTTGTGTTGTCGTCGTCGTCATCATTGATATACGAAGGGAAAGTGTTTTTTCAATTGGTGATAACGGCGACAAGTTGTTGTGGAGTCAGTCTTTGTGCGGCTTCAAGAATATATTTCGATACAAAGGATGGAGGAGATGTTTGCCCTCGAATTTCTTCAACGCATTTACAGAGTTCGCCTTTTTTTCCTTTTCTGCATCCATAGCAAAGAAGACTTCCATGTCTTGAGTGATTAAAGGCCGTTCGTTTAATTGATTGTGTCAGAACGCTCTTTCTTCCTCTCCCCATCGTCACTTAGGTACCCAGGAGAGGGGTTTCTCCAATTGGTTATGTATAGCTTGCCATGTTCAAATAACGGTTTATTAGGGTCTGTAACAGCTTAAAAATATAAGAGAACCCCAGACCCCGGAGTAGTATATAAAGAGTCAGCTCAAACACCATTTTTTCTGAAGGCCCAAAATAAGTCTCCAAACGCCCGAGTTACCGGCCCCCAGGGTGAATGCATGAGCCCTGGGGGCCCGGTAACTCGGACGTTTGGAGGCTTATTTTGGGCCTTCAGAAAAAATGGTGTTTGACTGACTCCTTATATACTACTACGTGTATCCGCAGTTACAAAAATGATTATAAGAATTATCTGGTGATATCGTGGAAACTTGAAAAAAGTTTGTTGGGTACTAACGGTAAGGCGCGTCGCATTGTAACTAATAAAACTAACCTATAATTATAATAACCCGAAAACAATAACACATAAGCTTTGTTTCTGAACTCTTCTACTCCACCCTACATGGACTACATCAGGCCTCAAATAAGTGACCTGCTGACGCTAGATAACTCTTAAAGGAGATATGTCATGATGATTTTGAGCCTTTTAGGTCAAACTGCCCCAAATTGAAACTAGGTACCTTTGTCGTAAACGAAATGCTTATAGAACACTACGAGGAAGATATCAAGTGAATTTTAAAAGAGAAAATAAACCATAATCAGAGCCGGCTTTAGCAAGTTTTCCAAGACACCAGCGATAAACTTGAAAAAAAATAGCCCAATTTTTTCAAGATGCAATCCATTTCCATCCTGGCCATCTGCAATCCAAGACACTTATGTTTACTCTTAGAGCACTAGTAGAATAATTTGAAACAAAACTGGACCATTATTTTTGGGTTTCACTGATATAAACATATTTTTTCTGGCTTTTTAAAATAACACTAAAAATGGTGACATAGCTCCTTTAACTAAAAAAAAAACTATACATAGCCTACAATTTAGGGCCTCAAAATAAGTGAATACTCAGCCTCATGCTAATGTAATGAACTCGAACCCTTTGACTTGATCGCTAACGATTATGATGGGGATAGGCACGTTGATAATGATGATGACGATGACATTGATGATGGTGATAATGCACGATTACTGTGACGATTGTGATGATGATGATGATGATGATGATGATGATGATGGTGGTGATTGAAACCATGATCATATGATGACGATACTGGTGATCATGACGATGATGTTGGCGATGATGACGATTGTGTTGATGGGTGATGGTGATAATGTCGATGATAGTGATGACGATCATGTTAATGGTGGTGACCCGGGGGGGGGGGGGGGGGGGGGGTTACTTCCTAGTAATGGGCTAATGGGGATGTGTCGCTGGATAGGGTCGCATTTTCACGACTGGATTGACTATAATGGGGTTGCATTTTCAATAGAGTTACTAGAATGGAGTCGCAAATTGTCGGGATTTTTTGGGGTAAGAAAATTCTGGCAAGTATTTTTTGGGTAGTTTTAGCTTTTAAATATTTTCGGTTAACAAATGTACCAGAAGGTTTGTAGGTGAAGAGTAAAGTCTTCTACATTTAATAAATGTGTCTATTCATTTGAGAATGACCTAGTTAAAAGGGTTCCGAACTCAAGGTGTAGATGGCTAAACAGAAAGTGACTAAGTTGGGATTGCGAAATTTTCATTTACTCAAAAGTGACTAAGATGGGGTCTATAATTGGCCACAGAATAGACTATAATGGGGTAGGGGCTCTGAGAGGCCAGCAGCACATACCCAGCAGCACATACCCAGCAAAAGTTGACCC
This sequence comes from Cladopsammia gracilis, assembly GCA_022457155.1. NCBI lineage: Eukaryota > Metazoa > Cnidaria > Anthozoa > Scleractinia > Dendrophylliidae > Cladopsammia > Cladopsammia gracilis. The sequence continues at coordinate 534,741 of JAJGOT010000333.1, read as the reverse complement.
AAGTACCCCCCCCCCCCTCCCCCGGGGTTGGTGATGACGATTGATGACGAGGGAGTAGGGATGGCGCAGTGGTGAGAGCGCTCACCTCCCACCAATGTGGCCCGGGTTCAATTCCCGGACACGGCGTCATATGTGGTTTGAGTTTGTTGTTAGTTCTCATCCTTGCTGCAAGGGTTTTTTCTCTGGGTTCTCCGGTTTTTCCTCCCTCCTCAAAAACTTACATTTCTAAATTCCTGGAATTCGAGGGCCACAGGTTAGTCAATCTCATGACTGTTAAAGGGATGGTTTCACGGTTCGGCGCATGTGTACAGATTAAAATGCTTTATTCGCTTTCTTACCAATTCTATCGGTTACAAAAAAAACACACATTTACTTCAATAATCACATACTATAATTAGTCCAAACAAAGCAAAGGATGACCAAAATTCACAGAAAATTTCAACGGATTACCACTGAATAAAACCTTCGACCCGAAGGATTTATTCTACGCTCTGGTGGCTTTCATGGCACACATGGGTATGCATAATCATCCATTCAATCAGCTGACTCACAGCGACATTTTCACGGGTAAATCAGTTCTCACCAGAGTAATCTACTCGCTTCCGATTGGTCTGAACAATGAAATTAAATGGGTTACGTCATAGCTTGCATATGCGCCGAACCATGAAACCGTCCCTTTAAGTGGCACCCTCGTTAAACAAAGTTGATTTTATTTATATTAATGGTGTTGATACTGTCAATGATGGTGGTGATAACTATTCCGATGATGACGCAAGTTTTTATTCGCAGCAAGGACTTTGCTAAGTTTATAACTCAGACAGAATCAAGTTATGAAAGAATCACCTTCTCGTGAACTTTCTAAACGGGCCAAGTATCTAGCCTGGACGGACACAGTTTTCCTTGCTGTCATCGACGTGGCGACCTTCTTTGGAAATCTCTCCGTTTGTTACGCTGTGTACAGACACCAGATGATCCAACATGTTTGTAGTAGTACTGGCTGTGAGCGATTTTCTAATATCTGTCTGCAGTGTGCCATTTTCAGTTGCAACAATGTTTCGTGGCAGGTGGATTTTTGGCGCGAATGTAGATTACGATGGGGATAATAATGATTTTGACGACTCGAGACTTTAGTTCAAAATGAAAAATTAAATTACCCCATAACTAATGCCTTGCCTGAAAATATTACTCCAAATATTGACGTAACAATGCCAATTAATATCAGCAGCAAGTTTATGCAAACCTCATGTGTTTTAAGCTGATTAAACTTCAGCTTCAGGTAAAGTGCACAAGGAAAAATTAAAGTAAAAAATGTTATGTCAATGCTTCCAGCAAACGAGAGAATTAAAGCAAATTTGGGAAATAGAATTGCTATAAGAACTACAGACAGAACCACGGTGACGCGAATCAGTATTGAACCCAGTAACGGGATTCTATAAAATGCGTTCTTGATCATTTTCCTTTCCTCAAACAAGACAAACACTGGGTGAAGAAGCAAGGCGAACGAAAGTATAAGACTTAAAACAAAAAGAAAACTTATACTCATACGAAAGGGGCCGGCGGGGAGATTGTTAAGGATCACTTCCTCTGTTTTAGATCCAAAGGAAAGGAATGCAAACACAGAAAAAGATAATTTTACCAGGGTGGCTATGAAATACGACAAAGCAAGAGCTCTGGTGAATTTGTGTTTTTCGCGCATGCTTTCTTCCACTGAAGGTAAAATTGGAATAGCACCATAGCCGAAAAGTACAATCGGAAAAGCAATACTAACACCTTCAGTGTCCCAAAACATGATAGTGTTCAGATTCCACTCGTCCACGTGCTCGGCGCCGTACCAGAGAACAGAGATCACAACTGAGATTAACGCGATAATACTAAGGGCACTTAACCAGGCGATTTCTGACAAAGATTTCAGAAACGTTGTTGGAAGAACCACGACTCCTGCCAAGCATGTCCACGCGATCACTGTGAGAGGTACTGATGGGAGGGCGTGACTCATCAGAGATCCGCAAAGAATAAGATATGAAACTGATGCCACGTACAAACCCACTTGCACAAGAGCTGTTATAATATGTCCTCCGTATTTTGGCCAAAGAACTTCTCCCAGATCATTGAATGTTGACCTCACCCGAACTCTCCTTTGCATTTCGTCCGTGTCATAAAAACACTCTATTAGAATCTTCCCTGTATACCATAAGCAAACCGGTATTATAATAAAAGCCACGATGGCAAGAATCCCTCCTTGTTTGACAGCATAAGGCAGAGCAAGAAAGCCAATACCTTCAATAAAGTTTACTATGTTAGCCACTGATTTCCAAACTGACGCACCGTCAGGGGAGGGGAAGGGATGGTCTTTGCTGGCTGAGGTGGTAACGTCATCGTCTGTAGAACTTTCAGCGTCGCTGGATGGTAGCTCGAAGATGGCTAAACGTTCGAATTCTTCAGCAGAATGGCGACTTTCATCCATTATGAAATTCATTCCTTTAGGCACGAACTGGTAAGGATTGCTAAATTTAAAGGGGTTATAAGATGGTTAGTTTCTGTAGAAATTGCGGTGCTAAGTCACTCAAAACACGATATGTTGTTACAGCGTGAAATATATAGATTGTAATTATCGATTTGTTAGATTTTCCGACAAATCTTCGGAACGAGGCCGACGCGCTCGTAACTAAGCTGTTCCGCGTGGAAACGACGCTATGTTAAAATAATCTGTAATGAGGAATGTAAAATACACGGCGGAAATTCCGACCGTAAGTGCATGGTTCTAACTTGTCTGGGTGCAAAACTACAGCGGAAACTATTGTAAACCGAGAGTACGATGGGCTGATCATAGGCAAACTGCTTCCATAAAGAAAAAGCGATAAAACCAATATACCGCAGTAAACATGTACACGCTACATGACAAAATGGTATGCAAACAATCTTATACAGTCGGACCTCTATTAAGCGGCCACCTATTAAGCGGCCACCCTCCAATTAAGCGGCCACTTTCCAAAGTCCCGAATAATTTGTCAGTAAAGTGCTGTATTCGATACCTCTATTCAACGGCCACCTCTATTAAGCGGCCGCGGCCACCTTTTTGCTGTTGCATGTTTAGTATTTATTGTATTTTTACCTCTATTAAGCGGCCAGCAAATCATCTTTTCAAGCGAAATGGTGACATAATATGAAGGTGATAACTGATAACAATAAAAACTGCAATTTAATCTCCACTTTCCCAGTTTCACGGTTACCAGGACCTTGCCCTATCTATCGGAAAGGCAAATGACTTGATCTTCTCGTTACAACTCCGAGCTCAACAACGGCAAACAGCAGTGACGGATTATTTTAAGCAAATCGTCCGTGAAATATTTTGAGCTAAAATTTTTAGACTGTTGGTACAAAAAAAGGCCTAAGAAACTTGATGTTTTGTTACATAGATTTGCATATTTTTCTGTACCTACTCAACACCAAAAAATACTGTACTATCGTCTACATGCTCTCTGTGTTAGAGCTAGAACTTTGCACGGACTTAAAATGCGCAAATACAGGGCACTTAATTTGTTTGTTTCAATGCTTTTTGCATTTATCTTCACATATGTTCATTTTTCAACAAGACTTTTGCTATATAGAGGCAATAAAATTACGTTGACTGCCATTTCTATCCAATTTATATTGTATTTCTATTTAACGGTCAACCTCTATTAAGCGGCCAGTTTTCGAAGTCCCTAGGGTGGCCGCTTAATAGAGGTCCGACTGTAGTGGTGTATGTCAATTTCAGCAATTTGCATATTCTCGTTCAAAGTAGCATCAATTTTTTCATTATGTGAAATCATACTAATAACAAAATTTCGCGTTTATACGTGATGAAGGATTGTTGTTTTACAACACTGCAAGAAAACACGATCCCGTTCGGATACACTCTAGAAAGGAATCACACTGTGCACTTTATATCTGTTGACGAACGCGGTGATCAAGAAATATTGTTTACACGCTGTCTGTTCAGTGATTTATGATTACAAACACGCAACGCTGACTGGTACAATTTCGTGCTATAACAGATGTGAATCTGTTCTTTTGCTATATAGAGGCAATAAAATTACGTTGACTGCCATTTCTATCCAATTTATATTGTACTTCTATTAGGGCCTCTTCATATGAGCCCGGTTGACCGGGCTGGCCCGGTTTCCGAGATCTCGCCTTACCTTTAATTCCTTTGTAAAATTTTTGATGTGTTCATACGTGAGGGCGGGCTGGCTCGGTTACCGAGATCTCGGTTTTTCCAACCGGAATCTCGGTAAGCGGGCTGTAAAATTTTTCCATATGAACACTTCATCCCGGTTACCGGGACGAATTCTTCGCAACAGCGCATGTGTTACATGGTCGATGACGTAGCAGCGCGGTTGGTAAACATGGCGGAAAGTGAGGAATGTTCTTCTCTCTCGATTCCTAGGAAGTTCCGTCAGTTCCGTTGGCAAACAGAGATGGTCAGCCAATTGATCGACTGTTTACTTAACTACAAGTCTAAAATGGCGTACAGAAACCTTGATTTCGACGCTGACAAGCAAATTCAATACCCGGAATTGCGAGTGGAGATGGCGAAGCTTCATATCGACGAAGAATTCATGTTCGGGCCTGTGGTTGCTTGCCATTTACCGGATGATTATGACACACTTTCAGAAGAAGAGAAAGCTAAAGCAAAAAACTCCTCCCCAGGATCTTTGGCCTTTTCTCATCTCGGAAACCGGGCTGAATTGTCTCATATGAACCCAAGGCGAAATCCGTCCCGGTACGCGAGCCAGCCCGGTCAACCGGGCTCATATGAAGAGGCCCTAAAACGGCCAACCTCTATTAAGCGGCCAGTTTTCGAAGTCCCTAGGGTGGCCGCTTAAATAGAGGTCCGACTGTAGTGGTGTATGTCAATTTCAGCAATTTGCATATTCTCGTTCAAAGTAGCATCAATTTTTTCGTTATGTGAAATCATACTAATAACATAATTTCGCGTTTATACGTGATGAAGGATTGTTGTTTTACAACACTGCAAGAAAACACGATCCCGCTCGGATACACTCTAGAAAGGAATCAGCACTGTGCACTTTATATCTGTTGACGAACGCGGTGATCAAGAAATATTGTTTACACGCTGTCTGTTCAGTGATTTATGATTACAAACACGCAACGCTCACGTACAATTTCGTGCTATAACAGATGTGAAATTGTTTGTTTCTTTGATTTGAAGACTTTATCAAGTACAGAACGTTTCGTCGACAAAAGAACACACTGGTTCGATTAAATGAGCTGTTTTCTGTAGATCGGGGAGAAGTGATCGTGAACACTGGCGCTGGTTCAGAAACTAACACAATGCAAACCCTTCAGTTAACCCTATTCCTTGATCAGTCGTTTACAATCCACTTTACAAATGGAAATGCAGTGACTAAAAGCCCATTCAAACGTACTCACCTTAGCCTGTGTAACAGTCGTTTACTTTTCCTTGAGCCACAGAGACGCGCGCGTAAGGAGCAAAAAAAATGTGAGGGGGGAGGGGTGGGGAGAGGAAGGAAACCACAATTACCCGAGAAACTTATTTGGAAATCAAAATTGCAAAAAATACACAAGGAGTTCTACAAGGCATGGCGACGCGAGTGAAGTTAGAACTATAAAATCCAAGTCTTGTTTTTTTTTTTCACATAAAATCGCTTTTCAACCTATGTAATGAATGAACAAACACATAAAAATGGAGAACAAAATCTTCCCCAACCTCGTTCCCAGGGTCTCTCTTCTTCCCGCCCCCTGGAGCGAGAGAGAGAGAGACCCTGGCTCAGGCTGGTCACGTGTCTGGCGGACAATTATAATCCTAAGGAGGGGTAGACAGTATTTGTAACGTTGTCTTGTTTTCTGTACAGTGGCTAGGCTCGTGCTGTGCGCGACTGTTATTGTTTCGTTTCAGCTGTGGCTGTGAAATAAATATGTTCCATGTTCCATAACCTCTTGTTGAAAATAGGAATCTGTATTGCAAGATATATATAAAAGACGTAAACAATTCTCTGTGATTATAGCAAGACCCGGAATAAAACAGATAAAACATCCCAGGCTTATCGTCAACCGAATAGGGATGTTATGAAATCTCTTTGGTCGTAAAAAGTGCTTCATTTTTGCTGTTTATGTTATCCTTGCCGTTTATAACTGAATAAATAGGGACAAAAGATCTCGACAGCTTATAATTTTCGAACTGAAATAATATGAACAAAGCCCTAAAATTGAAATAACGAAACGGTTCAGTCAAACAAAAGCGAATAAACAATGCGCAAGGATAAAATTGTTGCTCAAAAATTTACAAGTATATAAATGAACAATGTATAGACATTCAAACGACTGGAACCGGTGAACATTGAACTAAACAACATGCCTCACACACAAAGAATAAAAGCTATCATTGTCTTCTCTCGATCGTTTCCTGTTATAAAAGTGACTGTTGATCAGCGTGGCAAACATTGGTTCCGTGGCCGCTTCTCAGTTCTTGCTTTGTCATCGCCCGAGCACAGACGGCAGCACTTTAATGGGCCTTTCGAATGAAGCTTGAAGATCGCCTGTTAAGCAGTATGTAGCGATAATTCATCCCAGTCCGGAACAATGCCATAAATCAAGAGCGCGAGCTTAGCGGCGTCAAGTAATAAAATTGGATTGCATTCCACAGCAAGTTCAAAATTAGCTTTACTGCGGTAAATCTTTAAGCGCCGTGACAATTCCTCTGATCCTAAAGCAACTTACACTTTCAGAACCGGACCATGTGAATATGTTTTCGAAGTATGCGGATGACCGCCGCTTCACATTTGTCGCGAACCGCCGAACGCTTTTGCATTTGTTTCGCAATGCCAAGCTAGAGCAGACAAATTTCACACTTTGCCGCCCCTCCCCCGTGTCCTTTAATTGGAATCTCCCAGATTCTGGGAGACACGTGACCAGCCTGACCCAGGGTCTCTTTCTCTCTCGCTCCAGGGGGCGGGAAGAAGAGAGACCCTGGGAACGAGGTTGAATCTTCCCTTGAAAAATTGTATTCAAATATCCGTTAGTTTAAAAGCAAAAAGCGTACCATTCTTGGCTTGCACATGACGTCACAAAATTCAAAAATCTAATTTATTTTAACGATGTTTTCCTTCAGATTTGTAAAGGGATCTGAAGGTTTTAAATGTATCACGCAATGAATTCGTCACGCTATTTCAGATAAGCCGTGAATATAAACAAAATTGAACCAGTTGAAAGTTATTTTTGCATTATAGATGCTTATAAGCGAGATGAGGTAACTTAATGTTAATCGAATCTTTTGTGATGAGATTTTTTGTGTAATTATGACTTTCAAGTTTTGGCCGCCATGTTGGTGTACCAAAGTGGTACACTAAGATGGCCGCTCCATACATTTTCACTAAAAATATCTAAAACTCGTTCGTCCAGATGTGTAGTTTTAAACTATCTACAGTTCCATAAACATTTTGGTATCGAAATCCGTTTTTTAATGCTTCTGAATTTTGACATGATATGACGTAAGTGCAAGCCAAGAATTAGCGCATCAAGTTGTCAACCCGACTGAATTTGAGCACGTTTTCAACATTTCTCCAAAACTAACGAGAACACAAATAAAAAGTCAATCACAAATTGATATCAACATAAATTTCCATAGAAAAATGTAATTTCTTTTACCGTTAAGTCCCTCGGCTGCTTGAAAATTCTTTAAAACTCCGCTTCTTCGCGGGTATAAAGTTCCTCGATGCAAGATTTCATCGCTTAAAGCTCTTCTTTTTCTGAGTATTCTTAAAAGCTTTCTCTTTCTATTTTGAATATTTTAAATGTGTGTTATTTTAAAATCACGGCCGGTTTTGACCGGCACGGCCGTCAATGGATTAAAGGAGTTTAGCTCTAAACAAATGCTTCGACAATCTACTAGCTTCCAATTTGTCTAACAGTCCTATGACGAAATCAGGTTTAAAAATAAGCACTTAGCTCTATATTCCTCCAAAAACGCTTGACTTGCAGAGTTACGCAGCCTCAAATGCGGTCTTGACCCAGTGTTTGAGAAATGTGAAACCTGTCTTGAGTAACAAATGGCAACTGAAAAAATGCAGGAAAAACGATTTTCAAACCGTTTTCTCCGCTAAACATAACAAAAGTGTTTGCTGCAGTTGAAGTGACATCGGCAGTGTAGCCGCGCGAAAAACAAAGCCTCGCTTTGGTTTCAAAATTACTAAGATCCCGGATGTTGCGTGACGTCATACGCGCCCGAGAGCTAGCCCAGCGCAACGGACGGACGGACGGACGCACGGACGGACGCACGCCCCGCGAAAAACATTCCGCTGGCCATGACCATGAAAAATGACGGGCATAGGTTTTATGAGTATGGAGCTCCGCGAGCGGGCCTTCGGCCCGCGGGAGCTCCGCTATGGTGACGTTATTAGAAAGCAATTATGAACAAGCCTTGGGCGTTTTGGAACTACGCTGCATGGTTCATTTCTTATTCTTAAGCAACTACAGGTTGGAAATGTTTCTACATATAATTACTTTCTACCATGATTATACATTTATTATCATGCTCCTTGTTCCTTTTTCCCGAAAACCTCACATGTCACTCACCCAGATCCCACCGGCTTATTGAGGTAGCTCGGAACCTCGGTTATGATGACCTAGCTTAGTACACAGCCTCCCCTTTCTTCTTTACGTCTCTTCCGATAACCGTTGTCCGGAGCAAAAGTTATGTTTTTCAATGAACTGACCTTATCTAAAAGTTATTCGTCAATATTTTCTCCTTGCGTTTGCGAGGACGGTTGCAGCCATTAAAAAAATTTATAAAGAACGTTGTTGCATCCTGTATAACATCGAAAACAAAGAAGCTTGCGGTCAGGCACACGCACGCTTTCATTAATAAACAAGAAGATGTAGAGAGCTTGAACTCGTGGCGTCTTTATTAAACCCAGTACTTTTACGGAGAAACATAAAATTATATCTGAAAAGTGAGACTACATTCAGTAGCCGGCACTTGAAACCACGATCGCTAAATGAAATGCAAAGTCATATAAAACACAAAACGTGCCGGAACAAAAATCCCACGGTCCTTATGACAGATGCGATCGAAGGTTATGGACAACAAAAAAATAACTCTTCACAATTAGAAAAGTTGAAGCAGGGGCGGATCCAGGATTTTTCTTAGGAGGGCGGTGCACCTCTAAGGAATGACGTAACCAAGTTTTTTTTTCTTTTCTTTGCAGAATACCAGTTATATTGGAAAGATGCAGGTCATCTCGGGGGTGGGGAGGGGGGGTGCGCACCCCCTATACCCCCCTCCTAGATCCGCCCCTGTGAAGACATGTAGAAACAGGAACTCTATGAGCAGTGAAATCGGGCTTTAACTAATCACCTTTAAACGCCTTTAAATTTAGCAATGCTCACCAGTTCGTACCTGAAGGAATGAATGGATGAAAGTCTCCTTTCTGCTGAAGAATTCGAACGTTTAGCCATCTTAGAGCTACAATTCAGCGACGCTGAAAGTTCTACAGACGTTGGCGTCACCCCCCCAGCAAGCAAAGGCTATCCCCCCTTCCCGTCCCCTAGGCTGCAGTGCTGGCGGTTTTTTTTTTCGTGGGTGAGTACTGATTTTAGTGTTTAGTCGCCATTTTTTTTCCTTCATCTCCCCCCCGACCCCCTCCTTCGCCTTCCAGCCTGACTCCCATACCCTCGGTCGCCCCCAAATACGCCTGCTTTGCAGGCTACCCCTCTCCTGACGGCGCGTCAGTTTGGAAATCAGTGGCTGACATCGTAAACTTTATGGAAGGTATTGGCTTTCTTGCTCTGCCTTAAGCTGTCAAACAAGGAAGGATTCTTGCCATCGTGGCTTTTATTATAATACCGGTTTGCTTAAAGCCAAACCCGCGATATAAAAGGCGGCTGGACTGTCCAAGTCATGCAAATGAGCAAAATCTATTGTTCTTGCTCATTTGCGTTAGATTCGGCGTGGGGCTTTGCCCTTTTATACCGCAGGTTCGCCTTTAAGGTATACGGGGAAGATTCTCATCAAGTGTTTTTATGACACGGACGAAATGCAAAGGAGAGTTAGGGTGAGGTCAACATTCAAAGATCTGGGAGAAGTTCTTTGTCCAAAATACGAAGGACTTTTTTGGCCGGTTCACACCAGAGACCAAAGTGCACTTGAAGTGGTCCACTTTGGAAAGACGAGACAATAAATTTTCAGGCAAGACTGCGTACGCAGTTGATTAGCTTGATAAACAAAGTTGCAGGACTAAAGTACGATATGCGTAAAACGCGCAGTCTATAGTAAGAGTAATTTTTCTTATCCGTCTTAGAACCTGGTGTAACACTTTGTTAATTTTTGGGAAATTATTCGTGCTCGTCTTTATCTCACGAGTATTGAATGTACGCATGACTGTAGCGTTTTTATAATTTGCAAAGCCTGGCAACCTTTTTCTCGACATAGAATTTTTACCCTAAGTCGGCTTGAAATAAGCCTTCAAATACAGCTAAAGTAAAAATTGAGAGTCTTTTTTAAGTCGCCCGTGACTCCAGAATCGTAAACCAAAACATAGAGAGCTCGTTCCCTGTGGAATTCAAAGTTTTTTTTTTTTTTTTTTTTTTTTGACACAAAACGTTTATTAAAGTTTACATAACTTACTTACATTGATTCACGAATTACATCATTATACTAACAGTATTTACATCACTTGCTATACTAAGTACATTATTTACAAGCGATACTTACACATCTGACTACTCACATTACTTATTTACACAGTTAATAACAATGGTGAAAAAAGGGGTTTAAAAACATTGTGCCAGTCATTACAGGGCATTTTCGCCAACTTCTACTGAAGGATATTGCTACAGGAGGAGGGGAAGGAGGGGAACGGAGGGGGGGGGGGGGGATCTCTTACCAAAGAGTGTCTAGGAGTTTCCATTTTTTGGGGAGAGTGTCACCCGCTTTGACTTCGATTTCATAAATTGTTTTAAGGTATCGCAGGAAGCATTCGATTGTAGGTGCTGTTTCTTTGCATTTACAAATCCAGATGTAGTGTCTTGCTAGCAGAAAGCAGAAATTTAATTGTAGATGGTTTTTTGAAGCATCCGGCATCAGTCCCAAAGCAAGAGATGTACTCATTATATAATTTTCTGAAATAATTTGGGATAGAGTTAACCGCGCCATTAAAAAATTCCAAAAAGAAACAACTTTCGGACAAGACCAAAAAAGATGTTCAAGTTTATCTGGTTCTTTTTCACAAAAGGAACATTTTGGATCATTTTTTATTCCTATTTTATGTAGAAATTCATTAGTTGGTATTCGTCTATGTAAAAACTTGAATTGAAATTCAATAAGTCTCGTGCTTTTTGTGCATTTGGAAGCCAGAAGGTATGCCTCGCACCAGTTGATACATTTATCATCATTTAAGTTGCAATCGCTTTTCCATTTCTGTTGACTTTGTGTAGGAAGAATGCTTTTTCTCTCTATAAGTTTATTATATACCAATGGGCTTGTTTTATTGGCTCGCATCAATCTTGTGGAAAAGCTTTCATATTCAGAGTTATTTGTAGCACATTTATTTTTATGTATATTCCAGAGGCATTTAAGAGCAGACAAGAGACCATAGTACTTTAAAGGGCATACGGTCAGACAGTATTTTTCTTGCAGGCCAGTTAAAGATAGGTAATTATTTGAGTCATCTTTCAGATGTTTCACTTGTATAATTCCTTTTTTATACCACTCTGGAAAGAAAAGAGGTCGATTATTAACTCTAATAAGTGAATTATGCCATAAGCTTTGGTCAAGAAATTGATTCTCAGAAATTATTTGGTTCTCAAAATTTATTTCCGTCCAAATTGTGAGAGCCTCTTTTATAAAACCGTTATGGATTTTGTAGATCTTATTGATGTCATTCATATTAAGGTTACCCGTGAGAAATATTGTGCCTCCAAATCTCTCTAAATCAAGATCAAAAAACAATTTCCATTTTCCTTGGTTATTTTTATCTAAATATTTTTTTATCCATATGGTTTTTAGAGACTTATTAAAAGACTCTATATCTATCATTTTTAGTCCGCCCTTTGAGTAATCATTAATAATGACTTTTCGTTTGATTTTATCTCCTTTTTCATTCCAGAGAAAAGAATAGAATAGTTTGTTTACTTCTTTGACAGCTTTCACATTTGTGCGTAAAGGAGACAGCACATAAACGAGTTGAGAAGCTACTAAACTTTTTAGAACTGCTATTTTACCTATCATAGTAAGCCTGCGATATTTCCAGCAGCTTAAAATGTTCCGTACTTTATCTAGTTTGTCATTATAATTTAGGGTTGCGGTAGCTTCCGGATCAACTGAGAGCCAAACTCCTAACGTTTTAACTTTGTGTTTTAGCCATTTAAGATTTCGCCCAGTGAGTAGTATTTCTTGATTTCCACAATTTGCTCCTATCCAAAGAGCTTCTGTTTTTTGTCATTGAGCCTCAAGCCGGAGGCCTCATAGAAACCATCTAAAAGTTGAAGTGAGGCCAATAGAGATTCTCTAGACCCGTCTAATATTAGCGTCGTGTCGTCTGCATACTGACTTAGCTTAATTTCTTTGTTCTTTACGCGCATGCCGTTAATATTTTTATTTTTACGAATTGCCTTGGCCAAAACCTCTGCTGATAAAATAAAAAGGTAAGGCGAGAGAGGGCAACCCTGTCTAACACCTCGTTGGATTTTAAAAAAATTGGTCCCCCATCCATTGTTTAAAATACAGCTTTCTGGGTGGTAATAAAAAAGGTTTACCCACCTAGTGATGCTGGTTCCGAAACCAAAATATTCTAAAGTTTTTCTAATAAAAGGCCATTCGATTGTATCAAATGCTTTTTCAAAATCCAAAAATAGGAGTAGTCCAGGCAAATTTTTTTCTTTGGCATAGCAAATAACACTGTCTATGAGTCGTATATTTTCTCCAATAAATCTATCTTTGATGAAGCCCGTCTGGTCATTATTAATAAGTTTAGGGATAAAAGTTTTTAAGCGGTTAGCAATCGATTTTGCCGCTATTTTATAATCGCAATTTAGTAAAGTTAAGGGTCTCCAGTTTTTAAGAAAATAAGGTTCTGTATCTTTCTTAGGTATAAGTTTGATAATTCCTCTTCTCTGGGTTACTGAAAGTTGTCCCTTTTCATAGGCATAATTTAAAGCATTGATTAAAGTGACCGATATATCTTTCCAAAAAACCTTATAAAATTCGGCAGGCAGCCCATCAGTTCCAGGAGTTTTTTCAGCTTCCATGTTTTTTAGAGCCTCGAGGCACTCTTTTTCTGTAAGCACACCTTCACACGCATTCTGTTCATAATCATGGAGGACTGTTAGTATCATTTTCGTGTTCAAAGAAAAAAGTTGTATCATAATCGTTCCTCGTTTTATGTTTAGATGTATAAAGGTTCTTATAAAATATTTCGCATTCAGTTAAAATTTGTTTATCGGAGGTGACGGTTTCATTGTCATTTGTTTTAATTTGGCTTATTGTCCCCTGTTTAAAGTGTCGTTTTTCCAGGTTTAGAAAATATTTTGTGTTTTTCTCTCCTTCATTGTACCATTTTGTCCTGGATCTCAGTATTGCGCCTTTAGTGCGAAATTCAATGATTTTTTCCATTTCTGCCTTTTTCGTATTTAACTGATTTTCAAAAAGAAACAATTGCGGATCACTAATGTCCATTTTGTCGATTTTTTCTTCCAATTTAGCAATTACTTGTTCTAGTTCAGTTATCTGTTGTTTCTGTTGTTTGTTTTTAATCTTGGAATAATAAATTGATTTCTCACGCACTTTTAGCTTTATCATTTCCCAAAGAAGTGAAGGGTTGACCAGTTCAGGATCATTATATTCCTCTCTAGTTTCTCGAATCGTTGTCTTAATTTGATTAACATAGTCCATTTCCAACAGAAGAGATGTGTTCAATTTCCAAAAACCCGGACCCCGTGGATTGGAATGCAGTAGTAAACCTAAAATAATCATGGAATGGTCAGTTTTATAACCAGGAGTAATGTCTGCGAGAGATGTGATGTTAATTGTACTTTGACTAACTAAGAAAAAATCTAGTCTACATTGTACCTTTGGATGACATTGGCGCCATGTATATCTTCTAATTTCAGGGTGTATAACTCTCCAGACATCCACTAAGTCAAATTTTTCTGAAAATTCCTGAATAATTTTAAGACAGTTTTGATGTGTTCTAGCGCGGCCGCCTTTCTTGTCCTTTTCTATATCAAGTACCATATTATAATCGCCTCCTATGATAATATCATCGCATTCAAAATCCGTGAGGTGTTCAAAAAAAACACTGAAAAAATCTGGGTTGTCTTCATTTGGAGCATAGATGTTAGCCAAGGTTAAGAGCTTTTCATCCGCTTTTATATCACAAATAATGAAACGTCCGGAAGGGTCTGTGTAAACTTTTTGAATTACCAAATTAAAGTTGTTGTTGAAAAGTATGCCTACCCCTGCCTTGCTGCTCATGTAGGTACTAAAAATAGTTCGATAGCCCCATTCTGCCGACCATTTGTGATTAGTATTGTCAGTTGAGTGAACTTCTTGCAGCATATAAATTGCATATTTTTTTGCTCGAAGCCAATTAAACACTTCTCTTCTTTTAATGTCATCTCTTAGTCCCCTGACATTTAACGATGCTATTGTCAAAGCCATAAATAATTTTGTTTAGTTTGTTGAATAATTCCCTCATGTGTCGGCGCCAAAACCCTGAAGCTGTTGCACAATATATCCATAAAGTACCACACACATTTACATAAACATAGATACATAAAACAAATAACATAAAAATTACCTCGAGTTGAGCGATGCCTGCTTTCCGTCGGATGTTTTGTTTAGAGCACTCCGAAAAAGTGGTCGGCAGTGGTTATAATATAATATACAATTTATAACTCAAAAATAGTGTTGCATTAAAAAAGTACAATGCCACAAAAGGGATAGAAATATGCAATGTTCGCTTTGCTTGAGCAAGAAAAGACAAAATTCAGGAAAATTACATCAACGCTGAAAATCAAGGAAAATTAATCAATTGGCGTGTCAGGGGCGATATATTTGCCATTTACATATAAATTATCCGGGTGGGCTTTGTTGAAGAACGCAGAGTATCCCTTACTTTTTGCGTCTTTGAATTTGTTCATTTGATTCTTTCTTGCTTCGTATAAAGGCTTTGGAATATCGTCAGATACGTAGAAATCTTTTCCTTTTAACTTCTTGCGGGCTTTGTCCATAACCAGTTCTTTGTCTGAATACCTGAGGAATCTTGCAATTATTGGGCGAGTTCTCCTTGGATTTGGTTTCCCCAAACGGTGAATTCGTTGGAATTCAATTTTTTCTTGAGGGTTCTCGATGTCAAGATGCTCTTCCATAAAGGTATACATAACTTTCCTCGTATCCTCAAGCAATTGCTGGGAATCGTCCGTATTTTCCATTTCCTCTATACCATGGAATTCAAAGTTGCGGGCCCACGTACTTTTAGCTGCAAAGCTGTACTGTCATTGGTCAAGTGCACTCCCAAGTATGGGGTAGACCTTACTTTCAAGTGCCAGGGCAACAAAGAAGCCAAAAAGTGCGGTCATTAAAACGTTCACACTTCGAGTAGGGTTTTCCGATTTAGTGGAAATGTCTTTTGTTCGGCAGAAGGTTTTTTATCATTGTCTAAAAATTTCTGGTTTAAAGCTGAAATTAAACGTTGCTGTTTGTCGCTTACAAAAGGCCCATTGTGCTTTGGAATTAACTTAGGCTCAACAAGGAAAAATAGCTTGTGAACGTCTGGGACAATCGGGATTTACCTCGGTGTAAGAACCTGTGACTTTTTCCTTTGTTTTTTACCTTCCCAGTTGACTCTATTGTTTTATGCCTTTTGTTTTCTTTGTTTTACGTCACTCGTGCGTTTGACAGATTCTAACACTGAGGATGAGCCCGGACTTTGATTATACCGCAGAATCAGGTCCGAAGCGAGTGGATTTATAGGAAAACTTGAATAATGGCAACGAAAATAACAAGAAAGCCGTTGCCAATGTCTTATGTTTTTATAAACCGGGGCTTGAATTGTATTCCACGTCCAGCTTTGTTCTCATCTCATATTACTCTCCAAAACCAGGGCAAATTAGTCCCAAGGGTAGTGGAAAAGTTTAAAATTACTCTCAAAGCAACAAACGAAGCTTATGGTTTTATAGGAAAACTTGATTAATGGCAAGGAAAATAACAAGAAAGCGGATGTCAATGTCTTTAGTTTTTATAATTGTATTCCACGCCAAGCTTTGTTATCATCTCATATTACTCCCCAAAACCAGGGCAAATTAGGGCCTGTTTATATGGTCTCGGGTACCCGAGACAATCCTCCCCCCGAGTTACCCTGGCCGAGCTAACTTTTCACTTATTTCTTTGAAAAACTCAACCAACCGTTTACATGAAAATCGTGACTCGTCTCGGGGGATGCGAGACAACTCGGTTGGGCGAGTTGTTTCGCCTCGGCAGGTAGGGTAAACCTGGCAGGCAGGACAACTTTTTCTCATATAAACACTTTGGCTCGCCTACCCGGAACAACTCACGGCGTTCTGCGTGTCACGGGAAGCCAAGTTTTTAGGTTTAAGAACACAAATTCGCATTAAAGAAGTAAAATGTAAATCAACAAAGTCCACAGTGATCGAATGAATGAAACAAAGTCAAAAGAACAGGTTTACGATAGCTGTATTTAGATTTCAATATTTACGCAGCGTTGTGAATATTTAAGTAGGGTCAACTTTGACTCGGTCAGCAGGGACAACATTTCTCATATAAACACTCGGCAAGGTTGTCTCGGGGGGGAGGGTTGTCTCCGGTACCCGAGACCATATAAACAGGCCCTTAGTCCCAAGGGTAGTGGAAAAGTTAATTACTCCCAAAGCAACAAACGAAGCTGATGGTTTTATGGGAAAACTTGAATAATGAAAAGGAAAATAACAAGAAAGCCGCTATCAATGTCTTTAGTTTTTATAAACCAGGGATTGAATTGTACACCACGCCCAGCTTTGTTCTCATCTCATATTACTCTCATATATCTTTTAATGATGTTTATATAATGTACGGAGTAAATGTTGATAAAAATGATGTTACGATAAAACCCATTATACATTAGAAATGTAAATCAGCTCTTCTGCCACTGACATGTCGAGGCAAGCTTATTAAATGCCGGCTTAATTGGATACCTTTGTTTCCTTTTGTTAGCGAGCAAAATAATTACACATGTAAATTTTATTTCTTGTAAATGCCTTATTCATGTGTTTTCACTTTCTTTCAATAATGCACGACACTTTCATCATTTTGTTCGCTGACGTTTCTTGACGGAGCAAGTCGGTAAGTTTTCAGTTTCTTCATCATCATAGACCTAACTGTTTCCACCACGTTACTTAGTACGTACCATGAAAAACGCCCTCTTTCCATCAGTAAATGATCTCGTCTTACCTTATCTTATCTTGCCTTATAAACTCAGTTGATAAAACCCGATTATAGTGTTTAACACTCCCCCACCGACTTAGCACCGCAATTTCTACAGAAACTAACCACCTTATAACCCCTTTAAATTTAGCAATGCTTACCAGTTCGTGCCTGAAGGAATGAATTTAACAATGGATGAAAGTCTCCTTTCTGCTGAAGAATTCGAACGTTTAGCCATCTTAGAGCTACAATCCAGCGACGCTGAAAGTTCTACAGACGATGACGTCACCACCCCAGCCAGCAAAGACTATCCCTTCCCATCCCCTGACGGTGCGTCAGTTTGGAAATCAGTGGCTAACATAGTAAACTTTATTGAAGGTATTGGCTTTCTTGCTCTGCCTTTTGCTGTCAAACAAGGAGGGATTCTTGCCATCGTGGCTTTTATTATAATACCGGTTTGCTTATGGTATACGGGGAAGATTCTGATAGAGTGTTTTTATGACACGGACGAAATACACAGGAGAGTTAGGGTGAGGTCAACATTCAAAGATCTGGGAGAAGTTCTTTGGCCAAAATACGGAGGACATATTATAACAGCTCTTGTGCAAGTGAGTCTGTATATGACATCAGTTTCATATCTCATTCTCTGCGGAACTCTGATGAGTCACGCCCTCCCATCAGTACCCCTCACAGTGATCGCGTGGACATGCTTGGCAGGAGTCGTGGTTCTTCCAACAACGTTTCTGAAATCATTATCAGAAGTCGCCTGGTTAAGTGCCCTTAGTATTATCGCGTTAATCTCAGTTGCGATCTCTGCTCTCTGGTACGGCGCCGAGCACGTGGACGAGTGGAATCTGAACACTATCATGTTTTGGGACACTGAAGGTGTTAGTATTGCTATTCCGATGGTAATTTTCAGTTATGATGCCTATCCAATTTTACCTTCAGTGGAAGACAGCATGCGGGAAAAACACAAATTCACCATGGCTTTTGCTTTGTCGTTTTTTATAGCCACGCTGGTAAAATTATCTTTTTCTGTCTTTGCATTCCTTTCCTTTGGATCCAAAACAGATGAAGTAATCCTTAACAATCTCCCCGCTGGTCCCTTTCGAATGAGTTTAAGTTTTATTTTTGTTTTGAGTTGTGTCCTTTCTTTCGCCCTGCCTCTTTACCCTGTGTTCGCCTTGTATGAGGAAAGTGAAGTGATTAAGAACGTATTTTCTAAAAACCCGTTACTGGGTTCAATTCTGATTCGCATCACAGTGGTTCTGTTTACAGTTCTTGTAGCAATTTTATTTCCCAGATTTGCTTTATTTCTCTCGTTTATTGGAAGCATAGACATAGTATTTTTTACTTTCATTTTTCCCTGTATTGCTCACCTGAAGCTTAAGTTCAATCAGCTTAAACCACATGAAGTTTGCATAAACTTGCTGTTGATATTAATTGGCGTTGTTACGTCAATATCTGGAGTTATATTTTCAGTCAAGGCATTAGTTATTGGTTAATGTAATTTTGCCATTCTCAACTAATATCCTGAGTCAATTTTGTATCGTTTAAGTCGCGAAGTTATCACCCATGAATAGACCATTTTACAGTTGCCTTCTTAGTGTCCTGGCCTTTGAGTGGAAGCGAGGTTGAAGTTGACCTTGTTATGATACAGACCATGGAGCTTTTCAGATGTAAATTTACCTAGTTAGCATGAGAACAGCATTATTAACATATGAAAGGCAGAAAGGTTTGTATCAAAGCAAGGTCACCTCCAGCCTCACTTCCACTCAAAGGCAAGGTCACTAAGCACACAACTGTAAAATGGACTATTCTGAAATGAGAGATGGAGAAACGGCACAACCCTCCCAGCTTTACTGTGGACTTTGACTGGGTTCTATTGGACAAACGTGACCGCATGCTTTTAATACTTCAAATTTGATAAATAAAATCTTCTTTCTAGTATCGTACGTGGAGAATTCAAATTTTACCGTAATTATTTGACACTGGATTCCCGATACAAACACTGGATTTGACACTGGATTCCCGATACAAACACTGTATTTGACACTGGATTCCCGATACAAACACTGTATTTGATACTGGATTCCCGATACAAACACTGTATTTGACACTGGATTCCTGATACAAACACTCACAAGCGCGAAGTCCTCTATTCAGGACAGCATTCTAGAGAAGAAACAAGTCGAAATGCCGGAATAAAGAAGGAAATTTTACGTCAACTACGTCTCGCCATTGGATATAGGTTCGTCTAGTGGATCGGCCCGTTTTGCGTTTTACTGACTAGACACTTAATTATTTCATTGCTTTGCGCTTTAACCTTCTACTCCCAGAAGTGACAAAAATCAAAATTCAAGAAAACCGTTTCCAAATTTCATTTTATAAAATACTGAAAAACAAATGGTACCATTCAAAAGTGCTGCCGAAGAGGTTTCATTTGAATGGTCACACGATAGGATTTCATCCAAGGGCTAAAATGTTAGAACTATATTACATCTTTCGATAATTGACAGCAAAAATTAATAATACTCGCCATCCAGGATTACCGTCTTTTTTTCAATTTGTTGTGACCTGGATTAACCTTTTTAAACTGAGGGATCCTGTCTATTACGCATGCAAATTTTAATCACTTTACAATTTACAGTTTTATCAGGAAAGAATTCATCGTTGATGAACATCAGTCTTTTTTTGTTTCTATAGAAGCGGTTTCCATCGTTCGATCGAAGACTCATTAAAAGACCCCCGGGCCTACGGCCTACGGGCTCCGAGACGTTTTGACTTCTTAAAGTTACGGGACCCTTGGACTATTTTCATGTTATATCGCCAAATGCCACAAATGCACGACTAAACTGGATAAAAAGATTATATGGGGCAAAACAGAAGCAGTAGTTTGGAGACAAAGTGCAGGATTACAAGGATGAAAGTGGATCACAGTTCATCAAATTTGAAAATCAAAATTGCCATTCTTATGGAATTTTTCCCTCTTTTATAGCCCGCGTTATCTTGTCTCTAATTTTAAATATTTCTTGCTTTCATCACTTTAGGAGATAGTTTCTTGCTATTTCAAGATAATTAAGCGAGCTTAAAGCAAGCACCTGGTCGTAATAATAAAAAACACGACATATCAAGCAGGATACTGTGCCTTTAAAATATGAGCCCCAGACCGGGAGTCTGAAACGGCTTCGCCAAAAAAAATCGAGCCTTCGAGGCCTGGAGAACCGCGAAAAAAACGAGACTGTGATAGCCATCACTTTTGAAAGACCATTCATCACCGCTAGGAGGGCCTGCGACGAAATATAACGAACAATAATAAATATAATTCTCAAACTCATTAATAATTCATGACGAGAACACAAAGGAAATCACTACCGTGAAGGAGGTTTGGAAATCGTTTCTTAATTTGCATAGATTTTGGCGATTTTATTCCTTCGTTTTCTCCGCATTTAACGATCAGTTTGAGAAGCTATATCAAACACTCGAAACAGTGTTTCATCAGATTTCCAAACACCTTGAAGTGGTTTAAAAAAACTCGGCTGCGCCTCGTTTTTCCAATCCACTTCTCGGTGTTTGGAAATCTGATGAAACACTGTTCCTCGTGTTTGATATATTACATGAAGGGGTGGCGAATGGTAAATCCGAGACTCGCCGAGACGCCGAGACCCTTGTTTCATAATCCGAGATCGCGACCGCGGCTACGTTATAAAATCCGAGCCCGAGACCCAATGCGGGAAAAAACCGAGCCCGAGACTCAGTGCTAAAAATATCCAAATCACCTATCAAACAACAAACAAGGATGAAGAATGAGAATGCTTGACAAAAGTATCCGAGACTCCGAGACCTTGAGGAAAAAATCCGAGACTCGAGACAGAAAAAGCACCAGCCAAACGAGACGTTGAGACTTAAAACAAAAACTGCCGAGATTTCGAGACCGGACCAAAATTTTCCGAGACCCACGATTTTGAAGGAACCATTCACCACCCCTAAATGACATGAGAAATTAAAGATGTCATAATATTCATCATGTCACGAGCGTGGTACAAATAAAAAAATCTGAGTTTCCGACAGGATATGAACCTATGACCTTCCGCACAACGGGCGGACGCTCTATTAATAACTGAGCTACGAGAGACTCGTGGCGAACAAGGCCATGTACTAGGTTCATATATGGCATGCGTCCTGCATACTGCTAGGAACGGCAAAGTCGTAAGCGTCATGCGTGGAGATAAATAATCACCAAATTATCACCAATATAAATGACGTTTGTCAATAGTTTTAATAAATAGTACTTATGATTTTTAACTAAGCTCTTACAAAAGTCTTGAGCCTCCAACAGAACCGCTTCGTACACCTATGCCAAACGATGCTATTACAAAAGCATACAGGTGGTTTTCACGTTACGTCACGCCGGCCATGTTGGTGCACACCTACAAAAGAATTTTAATGAACTTCTTTTGTTATGTGCACCAACATGGCCGCCATGGCCTTTGTCGTTTGAGTCCCACAGGGCTATTGGGAGGGGAGGGGAGGGGGGGGGGGGGGGGGGGCTATGTCATGGAGATTTTCACGAAATGCATATAGAACACTAAAAGGAAGATATCAAGTGAATTTTCGAAGAGAGAATATATCATAATCAGAGTTTTAGTGAGTTTTCCAAGACACAAGATGATAAACTTGAAAAAATTAGCCAATTTGTTTTTAAAGTTACAATCCATTCATCCTGGCCATCTGCAGCCCAAGTCACTTATTTTTACTCTTAGAGCACTAGTAGAACAATTTTAAGCAAAACTGGATTATTATTTTTGGGTTCCCATCTGTTCCCACTGATATAAATATGTCCTTTGGCTTGTTAAAGGGGCATTGTCACGGAGATTTTGCTGTGTTTTGGTCAAAATACACTAAATATATGACAAAGTACACTTGTTCAAACATAAAATTGCTTTTAGAACACCAAGAAGATAATATCAAGTGATTTCTTCAAGGAAGAACAAACCATAATAGGATTTTCTGCGATTTTTTCACGACTCTTGGGAGGAACTTGAAAAAATTGGCCAATTTTTTCAAGTTGCAATCCATTTCCATCCTGGCCATCCGCAGACAAAGATAACGAATACTAGTTTCTGTGCACTGGCAGAGTATTTGTTAACAAAACTGGACCATTATTTTAAGGTTTCCATTGAAACAAATATGTTTTTTGGCTTTTCAAAGTGATACTAAAAATAGGTGACATAGCCCCTTTAAGGTAGTTCGCTAACAGCAGATTCAACTGCAATACACAGTGGCACCCCCGTTAATCCAGCCAAACGTAGACCTCCACAACCTGATCTTATTAACGGGGTGACCTTATAATAATGTTGTTGTTAAGTCAATTTATAAGACTCGATTGGTGTTGGAGTCATGTAATAGTGGCTGTGCCCTTGCACCAAAAGCCTGGTTAAAACGGGCTAATCCGATTCCAAGCCTGGTTCAATCAACCGGTGTTTCCTGGTTCACAAACCAGGCTTACCGGGCTTGAATGTGTAAACCTGCTTGGTTAACCGTGGTATTCCTGATAAGCCTGATTTTCAAAGAACTAGGAAAACCTGGCTTTAACCAGGCTAAATGAAGCGGCTGCAAAGCAGTGTTCCACTGTACAAAGTATGCCTTATGTCCTTGATTTGATCTTTGCATAGAGGCTTTTCACCTTTCTAAGCACTTCGAGTTCCACTGAGTTTTACTTGGCTAATATAAATATCTTCACTCTGTGGCAGTCTCCTCCACTTTCCATCCACTTTTTCTGCCATCTTCGTAAACCTGTCTTAAAACCTTTTTAAACTCCCCCTTCGCTGTTAAATCTTCATATTTTTTGTAAAGTTGTAAGGCTGTGTTTGCATCTTCAGTGCTGTCGTGAGTTTCGGACTGGATTGTTAACCCTGTAATTATGAAAAAAGAAAAACTTGAAAATATCCGCGCGAACCATCGAATAAGGTGTATATATTTACAATGGTTAGCAAGTGTCACATGGCCTTTTTGTATATGCAGTTCGTTTGTTAGTAGCTTATTGTTTGGTTTATGCTGATGTGGCAAAATGTACATGGTGACATCGGCGAAGATTCCCCTATTATACAAGTCTTGCAAATATTTTTTGTCTTTATTTCGTCCAAGCTACCGTCTAACTTTACATAAAATACAGCAACACTAATTACGACTTAAGTGAAGATGCCTTTAGATAACTATTCTGTTGGTCATCGAACGATCAATTGATGCGATCGATCGATCGGTCAATTAATCAATCAATTAACCAATCAATCCATCAATTAATCAAGTCGATCGTTTAATATATATATAGATAGCCCAAGCCTCACAGCGTCGCACTTTGAACAAGCTTAACTAAGGTGAAACTTAACTAAGGTGAAAGGTTGGAAGCACAAGAATTAAGATTGACGAACGGGCTATTTTCAATTTTAGCAATTCTCAAAAACAGTATTACGCGACCGTCTGCATAGCACATTTTTATAGACCGTACAAAAGTTCACAAAAACAACTTTTCTCTGTCCAGAATAACTAGTACCACTAGTTTCCGAATAAAATACAGTTTTTGTTTGTCAAAAATTGCCCGAGAAACTGATTTGAAAATCAAAAATTGCAAAAATACACAAACATATTTGCATAACGCGATGCGAGTGAAGATAGAACTGTACTATAAAATCAAAGTCTTGTTTTGTTTACATAAAATCGCTTTTCAAACTATCTAATGAATGAACAAACACATAAAAATGGACAACACAATCTTCGAAAAAATTTATTCAAAACTCCATTAGTTTACGTTTAAAAGCAAAACGCGTACCATTTAATTATAGCTCATCGAGTTCAAGCTTTCTTCGATGAAATTCAAGAGATCGATACAACTGAATTAAAGCACGTTTTAAAATCAATTCTCCAAAACTAACAATAACACCAATAAAAAGTCACTCACAGATTGATATCAACATAAATTCTCATCGAAAACTGTAATCTGTTTTACCTTTAAGCCCTTCGCTTGCTTGGAAATTCAAATCTCCGCTTCTGGTTCTGAAATCCGTAGAAAACAAACATCTCCCGCATTGATAAAAACGTAATACATGAAGTTCCTCGAAGCAAGATTTTATTCCTGAAAGCTTGTCTCTTTCCACTAAAGCGGCTTCTGAGTATCCCTTAATTAGTATCCTTGTCTTGAGTAGCAAACCGCGAAATATTCAGGGAAATAACGTCTTTAATTTAAACGGTTTTCTCCGCTTAGTAAATTCACAGCAAAACATCAAAGTGTTTTTCTAGCTGACGTGACATTCGGCCGTGTAACCGCGCGAAAAACAAAGCCTCGCTTTGGTTTCAACATGACGTCGTACGCGCATGTTTTGCGACGTCATACGCGCCCGCGAGCTAGTCCTGCTCGACGGAGCGACGGCGGAGGGCGGGCACACGCGCGCCCGCGAAACATTCCGCTAGCCATGACCATGAAAAATGAGGGGCATAGGTTCTATGAGTATGGGGCTGCGCAGCCAGGCCTTCGGCCTGGCAAGTGCTCCGCTAATAATCAACAATCGGTAAATCGATTACCCAAACACTTTCAACTAAAAGATTAATCAATCTGAACCATTAATCATTCACCCCGTCAGTCAGCTAACTAGTAAATCTATCCATCCACTATCAATCTACAAATTTTGGAATCGACAGGTCATTCAATCAATGAATCAAGCGGTCAATATATACATGAAATTGAAAGCATGTTCTTTTTTTACACGATGTGATGTTTCGAAATAGTACTATATCCTCTCTGCATACCGATTACCTCACCGCGTAAGGCTAAGTTTTGGGAAGAATCTGCGACTGCAGAGGCAATAGGTATGCAACGAGGATATACACTGAGCTCGTCAACCGCCACGAGGAGGGGTGGGTGTATCGTCCCGCAGTACCGATAAAATGACCACGTTTTAGGTGGGGCGACCAAATTTATACTCAAGGAGCGCAAAGCATTACTGCTACTGCTACTGCTACTGCTACTGCTACTGCTACTGCTACTGCTACTGCTACTGCTACTGCTACTGCTACTGCTACTGCTACTGCTACTGCTACTGCTACTGCTACTGCTACTGCTACTACTACTACTACAAGCGTGCGCAATCACGGGAGAATGCCAAGAGATTACTTAAACTTCCGCTGAGCTAATTAATTATGCAATGAGAAAAGTAACTCGAGTTTCATGCTCGATGGCAATCATCAGACTGAATAATAAAACGCCTTTTAACGATCTTTTTATTCCTTTTGTTCAGTCTGATGATCGCCACCGAGCATAAAACTCGAGTTACTATTTTGTAACATCACATCGTGTAAAAAAAACCCACATTCCCGCTCTTCTATATGTATTGAGCACTCTCTGTCCCAGTGACGACAACCATAAAGTATAAATTTAAAATAGATATTTAGGAAAACGAAAACGGTGCGCATTTTGAAAAGAAGAATGTAAGGCTCACCTAAGAAATACCACGCCAGAAATCGAAGTGAGATGTATCGTTGGCGTGGGAGATGAAATAGTTCAACTGTGTCGAATACCTGTTCCTTCGGTACCTAGAAACAGAGAAAAAAACTTTCTTCACTCTTACATTCTATTGCATATTGGTTTAAGGAATTAGATGCGCGGTAGAACCCTCTAAAATGGTTCGAAGCTACAATAGATACAATAATAATATATAATAAGGCAAAATACCCCGAATGGTCAAAATAACTATAGGTAAATTTGTAAATGGTTTGAACCGGGCCAGGAGTATCAGTAGTCTGTTGTTTGTGATCGTCCGGGTGAGTGTAGTTCTGAAAAGAACTGTTGTTGTTGACAATGACTGACGTTTCGACAACCTGAGCGGAAGTCATCTTCAGAGACGACAACTGAGTCAGGAATATCTCTTCCTGTCCCTTAGACGTCCCTTAGACGAGACTGAAAACCGAGTGCTTTCATACGGACTGAAACACTCAGTGACGCCAAGACGTATACCTACAGAGGCCATTGTATCAAGTGTTGAGGCTGCTCTGTCTCGTCAAAGAGATCTATCAGAGCCAGCCAAGGATAACATCAGAAGTAGAATAGCTTCTACTATACAATCAGCCTCGATAACAGACAGTAACTTGACTAAAGACGAACGACAGGACCTTAAACGACTGAAAACCGACGAAGACATTGTCATACTACCTGCAGACAAAGGACGAGTGACTGTTGTTATGTACAAAACAGATTACTATAACAAAATGGACACGCTTGTTAACGACAAACAGACCTACGAAGAACTTAAACGAGACCCGACTCCCGCACTGCAACGAAGACTTAACGGTAAACTGCTCAGCCTTAAGAAGGATGACGCGTTTGACGTTACACGCTACTACCGACTGAGAAGTTCTGTACCGCAACCACCGAAACTGTACGGACTACCGAAACTACACAAACCCAACATACCAATGCGACCCATAGTCTCATTCTGTGGGTCCCCGACATACCAACTGTCTAAATACTTGGCTACTGTACTGCAACCCTTAACAGACGAATCTAGCCACAAACTACAATCTACTGAGAACTTTATTGACGCTATCAAGACAGTACAGATACCTGACGACCACAAACTAGTGTCTTTTGACGTGAAATCACTGTTCACCAGTATTCCGCTTCAACGGGCTTTAGATTGTACTGAGACAGCCATCAAGAACTCTACCTTCAAACTTCCACTGCCGACTGACGACATCATGGACTTACTGAATCTTTGTCTCACTTCGACATATTTTCAGTATAACGGCAAACACTACAAACAGCTACACGGAACAGCTATGGGTTCACCTGTCTCAGTTGTTGTTGCTGAAATTGTCATGCAGAACATCGAGGAAGAAGCCCTTGCTACATACAAACAAACAGTACCACTTTGGTTACGCTACGTGGACGACACCTTCACTGCTGTACACAAAGACGAGATTGACACCTTTCACGAACACCTCAACAGACAAAACGCTGACATACAGTTCACTAGAGAGGTTGAAGAAAATGGTACGATTCCTTTTCTAGACTGTCTAGTAAGTCGAAACGATAACAAACTACAGACTACTGTCTACAGGAAACCGACTCATACCGACAGATTACTAGACCAGTCATCGTACAACCCTACATCTCACAAAGCGACGACCATACGAACTTTGACAAGACGAGCGCAACTAGTTTGCGATTCACCTGACAGCCTAACCGACGAAACCAAGTACCTTGACAACGTTTTCAGTAAGAACAACTACAACCGAGACTTTGTTAAACGCTATGTTTACAAAAACAACGAATCTGACACAACTTACGCAAAACCTGTCACCACAGCGACAATACCCTACATCAAGGGCACTTCTGAGACTATTGCACGGATCTTACAACCTTACAACATCCGTGTCGCTCACAAACCCATTACTACTTTACGACAGCTTCTCACAAACGTTAAAGACAAGGATGAACCTAACGACAGACAAGGAGCAGTATACAAGATCAAATGCTGCGACTGCCAGGTCTCTTACATCGGTGAGACTGGCAGGAATCTGAACATACGACTGACTGAACACAAACGGGCGACAAAAAATGGTGACATCAACAATCACATTGCTGAACACCATTTACGCACGAATCACAGAATTGACTGGGACTCTGCCGAATGCGTTACCTACAGTACGGACTACTACAAACGGCTCACTCTAGAAAGTTGGTTTACTAACTTAGAACAGACACCACTGAACAGATGCCAACAGCTACCTGCGGCTTACAAACGACTTGTCAACAAAACAGACGAACAATAGACTGAACTCACTGACAAATTTGACTAACAATACGACTACAGAAATTACACTAACAATACACGGATCGAAACGCACCTATCACTGACTTGAGTCTCTACAGCCAATAACATCACGGCTAAACTGACCAATGACAGTTATAACCAGATGTATATAACATCAACTGGCCATTCACAATTCACATGACTCTAAAGATGACTTCCGCTCAGGTTGTCGAAACGTCAGTCATTGTCAACAACAACAGTTCTTTTCAGAACTACACTCACCCGGACGATCACAAACAACAGACTATAGGTAAATTAGCTGAAAACTTCATAACTTTGGCACTCTCAAACCAAAATGTCATCTATACGTATTTCCCATCTTTTGGAATTGTCTCTAGTTTTAGGTCATGTTTTGTGGTTCTATAAACGGTTACAAAAAGTACTTCTTTTTAACGGACAGTGTCTCAGGGTCAAGCCCAAATCACACCTTCCAGAAGGACGTCGAACACCTTATTGAGACTTATATAACGGAGTAACTGGTTAGCTTTCAGTTGAGATTAGGGTTAGCAGTTTACAAAGTTAAATTTAGGACTAAGCAACCCGAGAAGCTAGGTAGTACAGTGGTACGATAGGCTATGTAAGCTTCAGCCTAGCTGAAGTCACAGGTTCAATCCTGAGTGGGCATTTTAGATTTTCTTTTTAGCACTTAAAAATTTATTGAAAATAAAATTTTAAGTGTCGACATTACGTTAAATAAGTCTCAATAAGGTGTCCGACGTCCTTCTGGACGGTATGATTTAGGCACAACCGTGTCCCAGCTGATTTATCGTGCTTTCATGATTATGGTCAGGAATTTGCTTTAAGCTTGCTTTATAATCTTGAAATTGGAAGAAACAAAACGCCAAAAGTGATGAAAACAAAGAAATATTAGCTAAAAGGACTAGATAAAGGCTAAAAATGTCAATATTTCACAAGAATGGCAAGTTTGACTTCTTGACCGAAGAGATCAAATTTCACAAACTGTAATCCACTTCCATCCTTGCAATCCTGCACTTTATCTCCAAACTGCTAATTCTGTTTTGCTATAAAGAATATTTTTATCCCATTAAGTTGTATATTTGGTGGTATTTGGCGACATAACATGTTAATAGAGTGGTTTTCAATTGAGTGTCGCAAAACCAAAACCAAAGTAATTACTCTGATTAATCACAGCAGTCGTAGACAATCCAATGAACCAATCAGAGCTCGAAGCAATTACATGTCTCCGGCGCCAGGCGCGGGAAAACGCGTGCGAACAAGTCACAATTGGATTTGGTTTTACTTCTGATTGGTTAATAAAGTGGCACGAGATTTCTTAGCCAATCACAAAGCGTAGCAATGCAAACCAAAGCAATTGCGAAATTACTTTCGACACTCAATTGAAAAGCGCTCTAAGGTAAGCGAAATTTTGTTATTTAGTGTCCCTTTACTTCAGCAAGCAGAAACAGGAGCTATAAAAGCCCGCTGGCATCGACAAGTCACCTGGCTTGTTAACCCTATCAGAGTGAAAACGAACTTCACGTTTTCTTATCTAATTCATGCACGCTACATACCAGAATATTTATAACTCTGAAATCCTTTTTCAGTCCATGGCCTACAAACTTCACTTTCCTGGCGACCAAAGCTCGCAGTTTGCGATATGTTGTCTTCAGTGTGGTGAGATGTTTGGAGGACATTGTTGCGTCTAAGTCACCCGGTTTTATGCCAGAAAACTTCGTAAGGTAATCAACAACCTAAAACGAAAAAAAAAAAACGACAAGAAAAACATCTGGACTGTGAATTGTCGTTCATAAAGCATAAAGTACGTGTCAATAACAGCAACCAACAAACAAACAAACAAATTTTTTAAAGTGCCCCTGTGATCAAAATTTTGATTTTGATTTTTTTACATTTCCGTGTACAATTAGACCTTCTTAATCATCTTGCCAAATTTCAATTCATTACGAACATCAGAAGTAATTTTATTTTAACATTTATTTCCGAGAATTTACGGCCGCCATTAATCAACCTTGTTCCAAGGCTTGGCTGCGAATGGGAGAAAGTGACGTCAAAGACTCAAACATAGGTACCTCACGGGTTGAAATTATAATAACAATAAGTATTGAAAATCACGCGTAAAGGAACAAAAACTTTGAACATGTTCTTTGTGCAATTTTCTATGCTGATTGTTATTATAATTTCAACCCGTGAGGTATGTTTGAGTCTTTGACGTCACTTTCTCCCATTCGCAACCAAGCCTTGGACATGGTTGATTAATGGTGACCGTAAATTCTCGGAAATAAATGTTAAAATAAAATAACTTCTGATATTCGTAATGGATTGAAATTTGGCAAGATGAGTAAGAAAGTCTAATAGCACACGAAAATGTAAAAAAATGAAAATCAAAAATTTGATCACAGGGGCACTTTAAGCGAAGTCCAAGTTAGACCTGGTTTAATAATCATAGCACTTAGTTTACAAAACAACATCTTTACTTGCGTTAAAAAGGTTTATCGCTGCACTTTCTTTTTGGTGCATTAATCCGTTACATCCGATAAATAGAATATGATAACGCTTATTTGTGACCGCAACATCATTTAAATATGGCATTCCTCTTGCAATAACGTGCAGACAAATTGGTCGCCATCTCGGAAAGCCTCCTTTGACAAGTAACAACTCCCTACGTTCTTGGAATCCAAGCCGACGAACACACACACACACACACACACACACACACACGAAGTTTGTTATGAAGTTTTGAAGTTTGTGCACGACCTCATCACGTACAAGTGGATAATTTTCTCGAGGAAATATTCAGCGTTAATTCGCCCAAAAATTCACCTGCACTGCAGCCTAATCAGTCTCAATTGTAGTGACTCTAGGTAGGCGCGCCGTTGATAAAAAACAGGTAATTACCTGTTCAGTGGTTGAAATGTAGTCATCTATAAATGGCACACCAGCCAGAGGCCCATCACTAACAAACACGATGAAAAAAAGCCCAGTAAGGTTGTTGCCACGAAGAAACAAAATAACTCAGTTTAATGTTTGTTTTCAGTTCGAAATCTATTAAAAATATACACATACAGCCCAAAAAGAAAACGTATCCCACCATATGAATTTTAACGGAGCTATATCATGAGAATTTTGACGTTTTTGGATCAAAATAGCCTGTTCCAGGCATTAGATTGTGGGACCAGGGCAGCTAAAAACTGGCGCTAACGAGCGGGAAAAACGAGGGGAGACGTCGCGCCAAATTCCCCTCCGTCAACACTCACAATCCTTCGCGTGCCGTCTACCCAGCCCTCCCCCACCCACCTACTACCAGAACGCCTGGAACCGACTAGGATTAAAATTGACCCAAATTAACACTAAGTACCTTTGTTAAACACAAAATGCTTATAAAACACCAAGAAGAGAAATAAAGGCCATAAAACCTATAAATATTAAATAAAAAAAATAGCCCATTTTTTTCAAGATGCAATCCATTTCCATCCTGGCCATCTGCAGCCCAAGACACTTATTTTTACTCTTAGAGCACTAGCAGAATAATTTCAAACAAAACTGGCACATTATTGTTGGGTTTCCACTAATATAACTTGACATGTTCTCGGGCTTTTAAAGGGGACACTGTCCCGGCTGATATATCGTGTTTTCATGATTATGGCCAGGAGCTTGGTTTAACCTTACTTTATTATCTTGAAATTGGAAGAAACCATCGCCAAAAGTGATAGAAACAAAGAAATATCGAGAAATATGAACTAATTAAAACAGACAAAATAACGGCTAGAAAAGTCAAAATTTCACAAGAATGGCAAGTTTGATTTCTTGGCCGCCTGTCAAATAAATCAAATTTCATAAACTGTAATCCACTTCAATCCTTGCAATCCTGCACTTTATCTCTAAACTAATACTATCGTTTTGCTCTATAGAATCTTTTTATCCAACTAAGTTGTATATTTGGTGGCATTTGCCGATATAACGTGGAAATAAGCTGAGAGAAATGTTGCTATTTCGGCGGGACAGTATCCCTATAAAGTATATTTTTGTTTTAGCATCTTACCCTCGCACTACAGTAACTCGAGCCACACTCATCTGACTAGGCTTTATTGTAGACCGCGTACCATCGCTCCTTATTTCAGCTTCCTCCTGTTATGCACACACATAGACAAGAAAGTGAATGAATTTCAAATTCACTAAGATCCCATTTACGTGGGAAATCACTGACTCGAACAGGGAAAGTTAAACAACAAACAAATGGGGTTAAATTCAGTGTTCCAACATGTGTGTGTACATGTGGTATTGAAGCGCTGAAGCTGTGGATCCAAGGCTCGAGACAAACAGGAGCTAACTATTCAAACCAAACACAAGTAAAAATGAAACATGTGGTGTCACGACACCAACATTACGAGTGAAACTGTTCAAGGGATTCACAACCAAGCTTTAGAAAACGTGCCCTCCACAGTGGCCGGCCGACAGTGGACTACGACTCACGCGCGATCATTTTAAGTTACTAAAAACTTTACAAGCTACTGAAAACATAAACTGAACAGTAAGGCTGCTATTTATAAATGGGTTTTACAAACACCAATCACAGAATAAAAAGTTCAATATCATCAGCTTTTATTACCACGTAATCTTTTTTACATGAAACAAACCCTTGGTTTTGGTTTAACTTTAATTATATTTCGTACGCTAGTAGCATTTGACATGTTACTAGACACCAGGCATCGGTTGATTGGATAGGGGACAGCGCTATCCCCTGGGTGAATATCTACCCAGTGAATAAGACAACTGATTTTGTTCAAGTATTTCCATTAAGTAGTGATTTATATACTAAAACAGTGAGACAATATAGCACGAAAATGATCATTTTAAGCTCATTTATTCCTGTCAACAATTACAATTTTCGCGCGCAAATTGCTTGGAGGTGAATAGCACTTGCTATCCCGAGTTTTAGTAGTCAATCAGAGCGCGCCAGCAATACTATCCAATGTTTTAGTATATACCTAATTCAATAAAGGTTGCTTTGGTCATTGATAATTGGGGGCATTGGGAAGCTATTGTTTGGCGGTCACTCAAGCAAAGCATTGCATTGTGTTCCGTATGAACAAATGCCAATGCCCAATTACCAATGACCATTTGCCAAAGCAACGTTTATGTACTGTTTACTACATGGCGGGAGTGTTGCATCGGCCTATACAATCACGAGGCGCAGCCGAGTGAATGTATAATGCCGATACAACACGGACGCGAATGTAGTAAACAACTTGTGAAATTCACATTCACATGTAAATTAGATACAACCACTAGTGAATTTTATCTGGAATGTAAATTAGATACAACCACTAGTGAGTTGTATCTGATATACAGGGTAACCATGTGATTGGAATGGCTTATTTCTATTTGTTAGTACCGTTATGAATTATTAATGAATTTAACAATGATATATACTAAATAGCCTGGCTAAGTCTTGAGCCCTGGAAGAACTGAGCACAAAGCTCTTCTCTTTTTGGGCCCAGACAATGATGGTGATTCTGGCTCCTTAGTTGGAGCCCTGAAATAATGCAATAAAGTATTACAGCTCTATTTGTTTCGAGCCCAGCATTTGTTAGGACGGAACCCTGGAGCCACAAACCACTTTGAGCCACTGTTAAAATATTTTGGAATCTCTAATAGTCGCTATAAAACGAAAACACGCTTCCATAATATCATCGCTCACTGAATTCTGCGTGGTAACATGGTAGGATAAAACAAGCAGGTCACAGGGATACCCCAGGGGTAAATAACTCACAGAATGCTGTGTCGAAGAACCGTAGACACTGCTTCCCACCTGATTCAGAGTTACAAACTCAGCGTCTAATCCCACGAGATCTCCCTCGTTCGGCAGCTCATCAGCCCCCAGGGGGGTGAATTCCCGGGACACACTTCCTCTTCTGACCAGGGACACGTCTTGGTACAGAACGCTGTCGTCAATTCTCTTGTTGACTGTTGTAACAAATACAAGAATTTCATGAGCACCAGCTTTGCTTTGCTTACAGTTGAAGCTCTTCTTGCGACCACGCTCGGAAGCGATCAGCTCCCGTCAGCGATCACTCTCACGAAAACCCCATTTACTGAAACTCTTAGTGCAACCCTGTAGTTGAAAACTCCAGCGGCCAGCTCTTTATACGACCACGTTTTTCAAACCCCCAAAGTGGTCGCTTACGAGACTGCTTCGTCTGTATCAAAATCGAAAAGAATGCTGCAAACCTAATACCGCGAGCGGTTTACAAATGAGTACATGGATAGTAACTTGCATTCGTTTTGTTATTTATTTGCATTACTTTGTTTTACGTCATTCTGTTTGGAAAAGTAATGGGCTACCGACTGGGGTGATGCACGTTTTCATTTCGTTTTAGTTTATTCAGCTGATGCGAGTGCACTTTGCCCCATTTCTTCTAAAAAATCGTGTTAAATCATTTGACGTTCACGCATGCACTTTTCAATCGGATGGTTAGTTTAGTAATAAGCCCCCACCCAGTGCACTGCCTCGTTAGCTCAGATGGAAAAACACCAGACTGAAAAGCGGCAGGCTGCGGGTTCGAATCCCGGCCGGATCAACAACCAGGATCTTAAAATAACTGTAAGGATCATACTGACTGTGCTAAACACTGTCTCAGTCAGTCCGGATGATTGCGTTATCGTCTCCTTCACTTTCTCATTCTAAAAATAGCACACGTTCAAGAACCCACGTGACTTTTCGAAAAGAGTAGCAGACGTATAGTAGTAATTATGGAGGTAGTCTGATGTTTCCATGGTGATGGATGTCAATTAGGACGAAGGTTTCTCCTATCCCAGCGACGAATTCACTGTGATGAAGACAATTAAACGAAACTACACAAGATGACAGTTTTTAAAAATTAAAAGTTTTTTTTCGGGATTCTTCTAAGGTAAAAAGCGATTTCAAATCGACGTTTCGGCCAGTTTAACTGGCTTACTTCAGGAAATTCGGGAAAGGCGGACTGTTGTTTCTGCTTTGTATAACTGCACTTTGAGACAAATCGTGAAATGTTACGTGAAATATTAGTTGGTAGAATTGTTTTCGTACAAGGATAACCCCGTGATTTCCCCTTTTAGGAGGCGGTTTTTAATATTATTTCGTTGACATTCTAAATAAACTATTATGTTGTGTTATGTTGAATATCTGGACCCCCTACTTACCCGTGGTTTCATGACGGCTGTTTACATCTCTCCGTGTAAACACAATAGCGCACGGGATCTTCCAATCCAGCGAAAAATGAACTGCTTCATTCTATAGAGAAATACAACAGGAAACAAAATCATAGTGTGTGACTGGTAAAAGAAAATAACTTAACTTCTTATTTTGTGAAGAGTAAACAGTTGGACCGGAAAAAAAAGTCAGGTTTACTGACCGGTGATATCGGAGTGATGGCAAAATCATTAAATAGGTACCACTGGCTACAAGTGACGCCCTGCAAACAAACAAATAAGAGCACAAAGTTAGGGGAAGCTTACGGCCATTGTCAAGATTGCTCACGATATGATTGCCCAATCATTGCTCGGCAAAAGACGATAACCCTTTAGCTCCCAAAAGTGCTAAAAATAAAAATTCAACAAAAACCCCAGACGTACTGTCGAAGAGGTTTCATTTAAATGGTCACACCAAAGGATTTTGTTGACAGACTAAAAAGTTAGAACTACACTACATTAAAACTAACCGTACTACGATCATGTTGCCTTTCCCTTTCTCTTCAGTTTTGGAAAGTAGAAGTGCTGAATACTTCCCATGCCAAATTTTATATTCACATTCCAACGGGAAGACCAATTATTTCAAATGTAAAGTTCACCTTCGGCTTTCCACCATTACTTGATGGCCAAAACGATAGGATGACGTCACATGATGTCATCCAATCAACACATATTAAAAAGGCTGCTTCCCAGTCCGCAGTGGCTGCCTCATTGTATGAAGACTGATCTAGCACAGACAAGGCGTGTTTTATTTTATTCTAGGGCCTACTTTACAGCGAAGACGTTTTTGTAAACATACAAGAATGAAGATACTCATACGTGAGACCGCTTTGTATAATAAGCGAGGCTAGGTGCGAAACCTTTCATATGAAAATGAGTTTTCATTCACATGCAAATAAACTTATTTGCATGTGAATGAAAACTCATTTTCATATGAAAGGTTTCGCACCAAGCCTCGCGTTGATAGAGAGGCTAAAGGCAACTCGGAAATGGCCTATTTGTGTAATTATGAACTCATTCAATGAATTGAGTCAAAAAAGTTGAAAAGAAAATCAAAAATTGTCGTCACAGATATTTCTTATTCGATGGTTTAACAGATATGACGCGCGGATATTTTACGAGTTGCGTAGTATTTTTTCGAGCCTTGTAGGGGCGAGAAAAAATGCGAGCAATGAGTAAAATGTACGCACGTATCATCTGTTGAACCATCGAATAATGGATTTATTATTTTATCACAATTGCCGCTAAACTCGCAAACTGATTGGTCGACGTGAGTGGTAAATGAGAGTCCAGACAACGGTGCTGACGCTAACATCACGAGCGCTTGAAAAAAAAAACAATCAGATTGCGAGAAAGTTATAGACAACGCTTGCTCTTTCTTTGCTGTCACGTTTTGTAACAAGACTTCGATTTTTCCTTGTATTTTTTTCTAACTATTGTTGTAAAAAACAAATTTACACCGGTTTTCCGTGGTGTGGACTCTTATTTACCACGATTTACGTCATCACATGGTCAAAATTTGTTGCTGACTCACTCGGCTGCGCCTCGTGAGTCCACAACATTTTGACCATGTGATGACGTAAATCGTGGTAAATAAGAGTCCACACCACGGAAAACCGGTGTAAATTTTTTAATTCGACTGAAATTCTATTATCTATAATAGCTTCTGTCTTTAAACCAGAACACTGAGGTGTAATATGGCAATCTACTGTGTAGGATGTAATACGCCCGGATATATTGCGTGTTCTCCTTCCCTTTTAAGGTAAAATGACGTCACAGTCGAATAATAATAGCACTTAAACAACAGTCCCGCCATATAACCACCTCGTTATAACGACCACCTTGTT
Source organism: Cladopsammia gracilis (assembly GCA_022457155.1). NCBI lineage: Eukaryota > Metazoa > Cnidaria > Anthozoa > Scleractinia > Dendrophylliidae > Cladopsammia > Cladopsammia gracilis. Next base: position 497,383 of record JAJGOT010000333.1, on the reverse strand, counting down.
TCCCGACCAAAAGCTCAGGCATTTTCTAAAAACCCGGTTAATCCGACCACCTTTTGGAGTCCTTTTTACCCGTTAATGCGATCACTCGATGCGCAAAACGAGATGTAAGTGCAAAAGCTATTAATAGTAACAATTTCAAAGAATGAATTCCGTCATTCATATTACAAAACCATAAAGAAGGCTTCCTTTGGGGGTCATGTGTCTACTGCATGCTGCTAAGCTGCTAAATTTTTGGATGTACAGTTAATTCAACCTTTCTTCTTTTGAAATTTTGGGGTCTATCCTGGTCTACCCCTAACCTTAAAAGTACTTGTATCCACATCCATACAGTCAGTTCTAACAGAACATTGTGGTCTCCGTTTACAGAGATAGGCTCCCTTTGGGGAGCATGTGTCTACTGCACGCTACTAAATTTTTGGATGTACAGTTAATTCAATCTTTCTTCTTTTGACATTTTGGGGTCTACCCATTGAAGACCAATTCTACTAGATCAACTGGTGGGTAGCAACGATATTATCAACCCACGCGGCTGTCACGTGCGACCTTTGTCTTTATTGATTTTCAAGTTCATTTCACGTCTTTAAAGAACAAAATATTAAACGTTTCAGACGTTTTAATGTTCGAAGTATCGGTTTTTGCACAATTCAATCTGTAGAAAGCGTGGAAAGGTCTTTTTCGCCTTTATAGTTTGTGTCCCGATTTTTCGCCAGACAAACTTATGCTGGCTGCATGCTTTAGTACCATTGCCCTATTCGCGAAGACGTTTGCAATCCTTTGTTGTAAGGTAACGTTTGATTGGTTAACAACATTCAATGTGGCACGGTAAAAGTAGTCGCACTGTAGCGTCTGAAATGTTAAATGAGACCATCAAAAAGGCCATTTATCTTAAAGGGAACCTCCATTGTCCGAACAAATTGACGTTAAATTGTTGGAAATAAAGTCTAAATTAAAAATTTTTGAAAAACAAGTGCAAATATAATTTTAGTGTACAAATAAACTGGATATGAATATCGCCTATTTTCGCTTTTAAATTTCCCGCGCGCCGCCATTTTGAATATTTATGACGTGTTACGGTTGCCGCTATTGTTAAGAATCAAAGTTATTTTGTATGCGACAATAAGACAACCGTAACACGTCATAAACATTCAAAATGGCGGCGCGCGGGAAATTTAAAAGCAAAAATAGGCGATATTCATATCCATTTTTTGTACACTAATGTTATTTTTGCACCTGTTTTTTAAAAAAAATTTAATTTAGACTTTATTTCCAACAATTTAACGTCAATTTGTTATAACAATGAAGGTTCACTTTAACACATTTTCCCTACCTCCTTTCGGCTGTGGTAGGTTGTACCAACATGAATATGCGCCACTAAGTTTCCTCCGGACTTGACGTCCTGTACATGGCCCACGGTGGCTAACAGGTCATACACTTCTTCATTTTCTGAACACTTTACTTTTTGATTCTAACGGTAAATACATAAAACGAACAAATAAAAGAGCAACTTGCAACAGTATGACTTGAACCACAAGTTAAAAAAAAGAAATTGATAAAATTATGGTGCTGTAAAAATAATGCAGCCAAGCAACAAATATGCAACAGGCAAAAATGCAGCACTGCAATTCTGCAATCCAATAATGCATTGCCAATAGTGCAAATAGTTTTGCCAATAGTGCAAGTATTGCAAGTAGTGCAAGTATAGTATTGCCAATAGTGCAAATATGCACTACTGCATAATTGCATTTGCAATGAGGCATTAATGTAGACATTTTTGGATATTTTGGGTAATAATCTTACCTCGTCAATCTTTGTAATACGTATTCCGTCGGAGTCTATTGATATTTTTATCGTTAATGGAACCCAACCGGTGACTTCGTCTTCCTCCGATATCTCGGCGCGCCTGATGGAAGAGAAAAAACAGAAACAGTAAAATTAAAATCTTTTCACAAGTTGAGAGGATTCAGGGCTTCTCGAACCATTCATTACTTATAGTCAGGTCTCTTAGGGTCTTGATCATTACAGAGCTGACAAAAGCACCAAACTTGGCATAGTTGTAGCTTATGGTAGTACTATCAATGTTAGAGGGGGAGCCCAACGTAAATATTCCTTTAAGGGGAATTACGGAGGATTTACTTTTTCAAATTTCACGATTTGGGCCCCCTGTGGTACTTATTTCAAATATATTTATTAAATATATGTAAAAAAACGTTTTAAATAAATTTTGAAAAGCTATTATCCATCAGAATGCATTAACTGTCATGACTGTCGATTACAACCCCGAATCTTAACAAAAAAAGCTACTTTTCGGCATCTCTTTAAAATACTGGTGCCCAGTCCCACTCGGCCATTGGCAAAATCCAAGATGGCGGCTCTCAGGCGTATCTACAAAACCTGTAAGTATTTCGCTATTAAAAGGCCATAATCTTGTTAATTTTATATTGCAATATATATAAAAGTTTGGTTTAACAGTTTTTCTTTCAATTTTAAGTTGTTTTTTCTAAGTAATCGAAAATATAACCGTTTCAAATTTCAGAATCGGAAATGGAAAAACTTGGAGTCGATGCATCATATGCCAAACAACCACAACAGAAGATTTAAGATGTCCTCTTAGAGCATGTGGCCCATGTTATGACCCCGTATCAGTCTATGCCTCTTTTCTTCAGAATGTTCTCGAGTTTAGCTCACTAGGTGCCCTGCCAGTCAATGTTCCCTTCCCTCTTGATATAGACACTGATGTTTTAATTAAAAACGAGGCGTCTTGGCACAAGTCTTGCTATTTGAAATTCAATTTGTCGAAGCTACAAAAAGCCAAAGAAAGAGTATCTAGGAAAAGGGAGAAGGAAGAAGGCCAACCAGAAGAGGAGGAGAAAGCCCCGGCATCAAAGAATCGACGACAATCACTAACACACAATAAGGTGGACTGCATCTTGTGCGGTATAGGGGGGGGGGGCAGCTACATGAAGTCACCACTTTTTCGACTGACCAGAATATCCGTCGCATGATTACTGAAATTAACGATGCTACGCTAACGCTAAAGATCTCAGGAGTTGATCTCATAGCTGCTGAGGCCAAATATCACCTTAAATGTTTGACTGATCTAAGAAATCGGTATAGGAGTCAACTGACTACAAAACGACAAGAATCTTGCAAAGAAGAGGATGAGACGATTATGGAATCTCAAGCATTCATTGAGGACAACAAGCTTCTTTTTATGCTATCTGAATTGCATTCACTTTATATAAGTCGCTTTGAAGCTTTGGGCGTTTATAAGACTGTAAATAAGACTCGACTGAAGATTTCATTGTTAGCTCAGTTTCCTGATGCACAAGAGCAAAACGATGGATAAAATATTGTCATAATTTTCACGAAAGCATTACAGGGCATGGTTAAAGATGCAATCAAGAAAAGAGACTGCTCTGAGGACGCCACGATACTGGCCAAGGCTTCCACAATTGTAAGAAGGGATATACTTAAGAATAAAGGCTTCAACTTTTCTGGAAGTTTTACTACAGATTGTCAAGAAACGTCCACCCCAGCAAGTCTGAAGTCGCTCATTTCTATGATCCTGGGTGGTTTTGACATTGAAAACACTGAAGCTCAAGATTCCCAGCCATGTTTAACTGTGTGCCAGACGATAATTTTCAGTGCAAAGGAACGAATGGGAAGGTCAAAAACTGGCCAGACACGACATACCAAGTCCCGCGAACCACCACTCCCATTATACATCGGACTTAACATACACGCAACAACAAGAAGCAAGGCACTAATAATGAAGCTTTATCAGCTTTATCAGTAGCTAAGGCCGTGATGAACCTCGACACTCTTGGTCAGACCCAGTATAGGGAATATGTCAAGGCAGTTATAGAGGACCGGACGACCCCCATTCACAACACCATTAAGAAGAACAAGATCCCCCTTTACAAGAAAAAAAAACCCTGCGAGACATATCTAAACAAACGAAGAGAATAGCTGCACTCCAAAATAATGTTGCACTATTTGCACAGCTGTACATCGCCATGCAGAGCCGTAATGCTGATCTCGAGGAGTTCTTCAGCCATGAAGTTCAGCCATGAAGTTCAACCATTCCCTCCCTCCTTATCAGAATTCGGCAATCTTCGTCTACCAAGCGCTAAATCGGAACTCCTCAAGTGCATTATTCCATCGACTCAGCCAGAGCCTCCCACGCAAATTGACTGCAGCGTTCTAGACGGAGCTGTCGTGGTCCACTGCCTTCCGTAACTGGTTCGAGCACCTTTGATGATTACGCCCATAACTTCTTCATTCCCTACCTCAGCAGCCAGAGAAGTAGAAGAGTGGACGTTGTCTGGGACACATACATACCTAATAGTCTCAAGGAGTCCACCAGGGAGAAGAGAGGCAAGGCGTTCGACGGAAAGTAGCTGGGGGTACTAAACTACCATCCAACTGGGCGTCATTCCTGCGTGATCCGTTAAACAAAGAAGAGTTGTTTCACTTCCTATCGTTAAAGGTTGCTGGACATAACTGGCCAGAGAGGAAGACAATCCACGTTACATCAGGTAAACATGCAACACATGTGTCAGCTATGATACTCATACAAAGTATGTTGTAGGCGTCATACAACAAAGGTAATTAACTAACAAATCTTTCGGCCAAGCGACCCTCCTCAGTGTTCTACTAAGACATAATGACAAGTGGTAACAATCGTGCTAATGTGTATAACCTATGTTGGAATCCCACACAAAAAAATGTTAACTACCGAAATAATTTTTCTCCAGGTACTTCCGTGATTTCCATTGGCTCTGCGACCGCTATGACAGATTGTACTCACGAGGAGGCGGATACGAGGGTTGTGGTCCATATTCTTCACGCCATCCAAGTTGAAGAGGCGAAAACTGCCCTCGTCCGAACCGTGGATACCGATGTCCTAGTCATCTTGGTGGGAAAACTTCATGACCTGAGAGAAGTCCAGCCGGAACTTGATCTGTGGCTTGCCTTTGGTATGGGCCGAAACGTTCGCTTCATCAGCGTCAACTCTATTTGTGCTGTTCTTGGTGAACCACGATCTACTTTCCTGCCTGTATTCCATGCATTAACTAGCTGTGATACCACCTCCTGCTTCTTCGGGAAAGGAAAGAAGTCAGCCTGGCAGGCATGGGAGATCTTTCCAGAGGTCACGCCCACATTCCAAATACTTGCCAAGACGCCATTTATGCAGCTTACGACAGACTCGCCCCTCTTCAAACAGATCGAGAGATACACGGTAATCCTGTACGATAAGCTCAGCCCCTTATCTGACATCAACCTGACCCGGATGGAGCTATTCTGCAAGAACAGTAGAGCAATGGACAAGCTCCCGCCTACAAAGGTAAATATTACTTCTTTCTTTATCGCACTTTTTTTACGTTTCATATTTTCGGATATGAGGGGAAGGGCTCAGAGGGCCAAGCCACTTGTAGGCCGTTTAACTGGCAATACGCACAATGACAAGTTTGAACTAACCCACTGCACTTTCTTTCTATGAAACAAGGATCAACCTCTTCCTAATTAATCCTTAATAACATCGACGCTGTTGTTATTTGCAGGATGCCCTTTTGCAGCATGTCCGTCGCACCGTTCTCCAGGCCCGGATCTGGACAGTCAGCAATCAGCCACAGCCACCTGTGCCATCACCAGGGCAGTTCTCGTGGTTTGAAGACGACGGCAAATGGGTTCTGAAACGGATCACCATACCCGAAGTATCCAAGGCTTGTAGTGAGCTGATCAAGTGCTCTTGCAAAGGCGCGTGTACAAGATGCAAGTGTGCCAAGGCTTCCTTGAGATGTACCCCTCTTTGCAGATGCCAATGCCTATCCTAAAGGCTATAACTGCATCAAGCTTAAATGATAATCTAAAGAGTTTCAGCAATCGAGCATTGTTTCCGTTATGTAGCCCTAACTGAATTTTAATAATATAGCTAACTCTTGGCGTTTCTATTAGCGCTATTTGAAAGTACACTTGTTTCGCGAACATATATATCAAACAGCAGTAATTTAGGTTCAAAACGCGAGTTTGAAGGGAACGTGTAATACGAATCAGCTATGGCGGTAATGTTGAAATTTGATCATTCTTACCGAGAAGGGACTGGGAACTAGTATATATCTAAAAGCCTTATGTAATATAAAAATGATGGCTTATAATGAAATATGCGAAGAAATGAGTAAGCATAATAGTTTCAGTCAATAAATGTCACTACTGCATTTCTTGTTAGCTGTTTTACTTGAAAACTGCCAACCACCACAGGTAGCCCAATTCGTAATTAAGGTAAATTTTAAAAGCCCCGTTAATCCTTATATGGTGACGATTGCGTTGGGCTCCCCCTCTAATATTAATCAGTAGGTCCTAAGGAACATCTAAGCCAAATTTGGCGCTTTTGTCACTTCTGTAACGATCCGACCCATATTTTGCCATATGAGACCTGACTATTATGGTTACAACGTACACTCCTGTAAAAATATCAAAGGCTCCTAAGAGCCAACCCGTGAACAAGAAATGCTAACGCGTAACGCAATATTGCGGTAAGCTTATGGTTTCACACTGACACGGTTCGATATATTTTTTTTAAATTAAACGAAAGGATTTTTGCGCACACACACAAAAAAAGTACATCAGTTTCATAATGTCCAGTCCGAAGAAAAAAGAACTCGGGCCACCGACTGTCAATCGCGGCTCCAATCCACAAGACCATCGCGGAACACATGCCAAGATAAGACTAAATTTTGAGCTGAGTGATGGAACGAGTGAGCGGTAACGCTATAATTCGGGTTTTTGTTTTTGGAAATTAAATGTACCGACTTTTGACGAACGCAAACAAACAAAAAAAAACAGTAATTTTCAGTTCGGAAAAACTGTTGTCTGATCGCTTACACACTGCGCCACCTATGATTTGACTAATTATCGATGTAAAATTTTGTTATTTCAACGTAGATATGCGGAAAAAGTTTACACCTGAGTGATGGAACGAGCGAGCGAGCGAGCAAGCAAGCGAGTGAGTGAGTGAATTAGCCGCCGTTACCGATAACCCGTTCATTACGCTTGCGCGTATTCACGGGTTAAAAACGGAGCGTATTTTATTAGATTGGCTAGAGCACGTTCCACGCGTTTCTAGAAGCAATATTAGATCGCAGTATCTGCAAAACCACTTGGAAAAGAACAAACGAACGCTGCTCCAAAACTCCCTGGATTTTTTTTTATCAGTTTATGTGAGCTCCACCAGGCCATTTTCTGTTTCTTTTATGGCATAAAGCCAACGAAATGAGATGTAGTGTGTGCTGCCAGCTTTTTATACCTCCCGCAAGCGGCCACCAAAAAAATGCAATTACGGGAGGTGGTCGCTTAGGAAAAGATCAGACAGGGGGTCTTGACTTTGAATCATATGAACCTGTGTAATTTCAATGCAACATATTGTGTCATACAAAGCCGGTTTGGTGCAAGGGATACAATTTTCGTGTCATTGAAGTTGTACTGTAACACTTTTAATCTGCGTCTTAAGTGACATCACGAGTGGTCGCCTCTTCCAGGCGTTCAGATAGTGGGGAGTGATGCGAACAAAAAATTGCCCCTATCCCACTCTGTCAACACTCGTTTTATTTGAAGGTGGTCTCGGTCGCGTGCTTACAAGAGGTGGTAGCTTACGAGAGGTTTCAACTATAATGATTTGACTGGAAAAAAAATTGGTATCTTGGGAAAGAAGTCGCTAAGGAGTGGTCGCTTGGTCGCTTTGTCGCTAAAGGGAGGTGGTCGCTTACGAGAGGTGGTCGCGCATAGGGAATTGGTCATAACAAGTATACTCGACGAGGACCCACCCTGCGCAGGGGTAGGGGGTAACACAAGATACCAACTATCTGATGAGTGTAATGGACACAATTTTTTGACCTAAAAATTAGCGATGAGAGTTTAATATTCTGTCTGCATGAAGCTTGCATTGCTAGTAAAATGGCACAATTTCTACTCCTGATAGAATGGGGGCTATACCAACAAGGCACCATCTTTTTAGGTGGGGTAGAGGGGATACACAAAGAGACCGCCAGTCTTTTTGTTAAATGGTGGTTTCTGTCCCAGTACAATAGTTTTGACCATTTCCCATGGAGGTTTGACTGTACAGTCAAACCTCTATTAAGCGGTCACCCTCGGGGAATAGCCAACTGACAGCTTAATTCCCCACTCCAGAAACTATGAAAAATACCATAATACTCTTTAAAGTGCAGGTTTGGGTGGTGCTTGATGTAAGCCTGATTTTTCCAATTTCGTTTGTTTTCAGCACGAACTGCACGTGCTATGCTATGCTTGGCAATAATTTGCATACGGTGCATATTTGTATACAAACACACAATGCTACGTCCTAGCATTCCTACATGTACTCTGAATACCATTATGCCATTCTAACAAAGACTTGAATAATTACAAACAAGGAATCAGAGAATTAACTCTGTGTGTAAATTATAGTGCTAAGGTCAACCCATAAATTTCCCTGTACTGAGTGTTAGCCCTAGTGAGGAAATGAGGGTCCACACGAGGAAAAGAAAAAAATCTTTGACCTCGCTCTACCGCTTGAGCCACGATGCCGTACGGGAGCAGACCGTGGGTAATAAGGTGGTAATTTGTAGCAATGAGAATGTGAAGGGTACAAATAAATGTTGAGCCACGTAGCACTGGTGATACAAACAAGAAATCAGAGAATTAACTCTGTGTATAAATTATAGTGCTATTTTACAAAATAGAATCTAAATTTCGTCATTGTTAATAGTCAAGGAGTTAAAATAAACCAGACCCTTCCTCGGTGCCCTCTCGGTCGTGTCTAAACTTGCAGTCAGGCCTTGTACACGCAGCACCATATCTACAAGCTCTTGTTGATGATTGAACTGTCGGTTTCTCATCAGTTTTGGGTGGTGGCTGTAGTAGCTGGGAAAACAAGAATGCCTTAGATAAGATTATTGTCATCACTCTATTTTAGTCGATTCTGTCACGCTGGATCAAGCTATTTAAGTCGATTCTATCACACAAGGTCACTACTGTAGTCGATTCGGTCACGCTGGATTACGCTATTTCAGTCAGTTCTCTCACTCTAGGTCACACTATTTTTAAGAATTAGGTGAAACTTTACAATTGTAGCGTGGTTTACATCTATAGAAATTCATAAAGGGAAGGTTTTTGATCCCAAATCTGTTGTCAACCCAACTGCAATGTAACGCTGATGAAAACATTGTGAGACAATACTTTCACAAGAATGGATAAGTAACGCAAGTATAATGTATTTCAATGAAACCTGTTGTTGTATTTTCCAAAAGTCCACTTCCTTCGCATGTTCCATGCCACAATTGAACGCCAAGATATCTGGCAGCTTTTTAACTTTACGAGTTTGAACCTGTAGGACAAAACACGAAGTAATTTGGTGAACAAAGAAGCTATTTTATGAGTTACCTTTAGCCTATTTTTTAAAATGAGACTCGCTGCTAGAAATTTGACTATGAAAATGGGTTTATTCGCAAGTAAATAAAACGAAACGAATATTCAAATAAAACAATTCCAAAGCTATATTTTACACCAAGGCGACAACATTAACTCCCCGCCAAAACCACTCCCATTTTAGCATAGCCGCATGTGGCAATAATTTTTTGTAGGAGTTTATTTGTGGACGAGCAAGTTTTGTGTTTTGCGGGAACTAATTTTTACGATTGGGAATAGGCCATTTGCACGATGGCGTCATTTGACTACAACTACCAGAATTCATTTCGTTTTTCCTTTCTTATTTAAATTTTGTAATCCCAGTGCGGTTTAATTAACAATAGCCCTGATTTGCACTACAAAACAAAAAACTGAAGGATTCTGGTAGTTGTAGTCAAATGACGTCATCGTGCAAATGGCCTATTATTGGTTTTTCTTGCTGGGTATTAATTTTTGCGATCTGTAGGAAGTCGCTTTCAATGGAGTACCTTCAGACGATACTTTTGTTTCTAAGTTCATCGTTTTGTTTCTGAATGAAAGAGACGTTTTAGATCGTTTTAATTAAATAAGGAATGCGATAATCTCAGGCAGAGTATGAGGGGCGCGGGTGGGGGGCTAAAAAATTTATCACGGTGACGTCCCCCACCCTTACTCTTATATATACGAATTTTTTTTATCCAAATGGTACCCGGCTTCCATGTACCTAAAACACATATTGCGTTTTAATTCTGCCCAAATTTTGCAACCCTTTCTATTACTCAGGCTTACTTTACATTGTCTGTCACTGACTCTAAAATATTTCACGAAACATTTTGTCAACGCGCTTATTGAAAGGTAGCCCATTCGGGCGGAGCCACCCTGTGTAGCACACTGTAGGGAGTAACTGCCTACCGCTCCCCTCCCCTCCTCAGGGCGACAATTGTGTACGCGTATCGCGCATGAACACTGCAGGTGTAACCGGAATGACACTTACTGTCGGCTGATATCTGGAGCACTGTTCGCACCAAGCCTGCATGCTTTGCTCCCGACACATACTCGATAGCATCACCGACTCGAAGCTCACTGGACCTTGTTGTGTTTTGTCTACAAACATGGTGAAAGATAAATACTGTACCATCAGGGTTTGAAATACCAAGCAATTAACAATTAAACAGGGCATCGCACTTTAAAATGGGTTGCCTTTTCTTACGGTGGCCCACATCTGCCACGGCAAAACATTTTCACGGCAAAACATACTTTTCCACGGCAAAAGTTTCTTTTCCACGGCAAAACTTTCTTTCCCACCGCAAAACTTTCTTTCCCACGGCAAAACATTCTTTTCCACGGCAAAACTTTCTTTTCCACGGCAAAACATTCTTTTCCACGGCAAAACTTTCTTTTCCACGGCAAAACATTCTTTTCCACGGCAAAACTTTCTTTTCCACGGCAAAACATTCTTTTCCACGGCAAAACTTTCTTTTCCACGGCAAAACTTTCTTTCCCACGGCAAAACATTCTTTTCCACGGCAAAACTTTCTTTCCCACGGGAAAACATTCTTTTCCACGGCCAAACTTTCTTTTCCGCGGCAAAACATTCTTTTCCACGGCAAAACTTTCTTTTCCAAGGCAAAACTTTCTTTTCCAGGGCAAAACATTCTTTTCCACGACAAAACTTTCTTTTCCATGGCAAAACATACTTTTTCACGGCAAAGGAAAGGGGGGGGGGGGGGTCCGGACCTCCCCCTCCCCCCCGACCCTCCCCCTGGATCCCCACTGGGTGTTTAACAAAACCGCGGTCTAACTCCATTTCAATCTGGCCAACCCTAATATTTCAACGCTATCCACTGTAAACAATGTGAAGTAGGCATATGGCACTGACTAGAAAAACATTTATCTTTTTAAATAGCCAGCTAATAAACAGATAGGGGGGTCCATTAATTTTCTTAAACCGCGGTCTAAGTTAGACATTGTTTAAATAACCGGTCCATAAGGTTTTAGTTTGTCATATCCGTCCGCGTGCCGGACGGCATTTTTCTTTTTTTGGCAGCCACCTGGATCCAATTCCCTAAGTGCGAGCTAACTGCAGACTTTAAGGCCTGTAACCCGAAATACAATCAGAGCCATCTAACATAGCTTGAACTTCATCAATTATGATACGAATATCGTATTCCGGATTTCTCCTGGATAATCCATACATCCTCAGTCGTCTGGTTGATAGGTTGCTAGAAAATCTAGGATATATTTGTATTCATAGCCACGATAAAAGTAGTATTTTATGAGTACTTCCTCATCTACGCTGTCATCATAGGCCGTCGCCATCTTGCTTCTGTTTTAATCCTATCCCAGGCCCCTTCCTATACGATCGCCGGGGAAATGTATGTTTTGCCGTGGAAAAGAAAGTTTTGCCGTGAAAAAGTATGTTTTGCCGTGGAAAAGTATGTTTTGCCGTGGAAAGAAAGTTTTACCGTGGAAAGAAAGTTTTGCCGTGGAAAAGTATGTTTTGCCGTGGAAAAGAAAGTTTTGCCGTGGAAAAGAAAGTTTTGCCGTGGAAAAGTATGTTTTGCCGTGGAAAAGAAAGTTTTGCCGTGGAAAAGTATGTTTTGCCGTAGATAAGTATGTTTTGCCGTGGAAAAGAAAGTTTTTCCGAGGAAAAAAATGTTTTGCCGTGGAAAAGTATGTTTTGCCGTGGAAAAGTATGTTTTGCCGTGGCAGATGTGGGCCACCATATTTTCTTACTTTTGATGCGATCTTAATAACCTGGCGAATTAATGCAACATATTCAAATAACAAAATGAAAATCGCCCAAGCATATAATAGAAATTAGTATAAATTTACTATCGAAGTCTCGAAATCTCGAATAATTTGGATCTCGGAGATCTCAGCTTCCGTTGGAGATTTCAGTCACGTTTTAAGCTGTTTTAGTACTATCGGCCCGACATTTTCCAGCAATTGGAGTCTCGGGCTCGGATTTTTTAGAGGTAAAGTCTCGGGTTCGAATTTGATAGAAACGCTAAAGTCTCGGTATCAAATTTTTAAACAAGGGTCTCTGAGTCTCGCAAAGTCTCGAATTTACCATTCTATACCCCTAATTGCAGCCGCTTCTTCGCGTTTTCGAAGTGTCTGTGAAGGGTATTTATTGTTACGTTTTGAACGTCTAGTAGATTTGTAGTGATTGTACTAAAACAATTAGATTATTCGCTCTTGATTTCTATCGGGTGATAGAAATCTCGAGCTCTTAATCTAATTGTTAAATATATTTTCCTCTTCCCCCGGTGAGTAACGGGGCAAACATTAAGAGATTTTGGAGGAAGGCCCATTATGGTGCATGCCAACTTGGTCTCACCTTCGTTCACTTCAGGGTACTCCAAATTAAAGAGCAATGTATTGGACACTCTTTTGCTTTCTTTGCCACAGCGGCAGCGACTGAGCAACTCAACATCTGAGCCAAACAAACGCTGAATTATGGAGGACTGTTGAGATTTGCTGGCCCTAGTTACAACAACAAAATGGAGGAAAATTAAATGTACCAAAAACTGCCAATGCAGCTGACAGAGTATAAACTGTAAATTCAAAAGAAACGTTTTAGCCCCAAAGAACTTAATATATATAGATAGCCCAAGCCTAACAGCGTCGCACTTTGAACAAGCTTAACTAAGGTGAAACTTAACTAAGGTGAATGGTTGGAAGCACAAGAACTAAGATTGACGAACGGGCTATTTTCAATTTTAGCAATTCTCAAAAACAGTAAGCTTATTACGCGACCGTCTGCACAGTACATTTTTATAGACCGTACAAAAGTTCACAAAAACAACTTTTCTCTGTCTAGAATAACTAGTACCACTAGTTTCCGAATAAAATACAGTTTTTGTTTGTCAAAAATTGCCTGAGAAACTGATTTGAAAATCAAAAATTGCAAAAACACAGAAACATATTTGCATAAGGCGATGCGAGTGAAGATAGAACTGTACTATAAAATCAGTCTTGTTTTGTTTACATAAAATCGCTTTTCAAACTATCTAATGAATGAACAAACACATAAAAATGGACAACACAATCTTCTTTCGAAAAAAATTTATTCAAATCTCCATTAGTTTACGTTTAAAAGCAAAACGCGTACCATTTAATTAAAGCTCATAGAGTTCAAGCTTTCTTCGATGAAATTCAAGAGATCGATACAACTGAATTTAAGCACGTTTTAAAATCAATTCTCCAAAACTAACAATAACATCAATAAAAAGACACTCACAGATTGATATCAACATAAATTCTCATCAAAAACTGTAATCTGTTTTACCTTTATGTCCATCGCTTGCTTGGAAATTCAAATCTCCGCTTCTGGTTCTGAAATCCGTAGAAAACAAACCAGTCTCCCGCATTTGATAAAAACGTAATACACGAAGTTCCTCGAAGCAAGATTTTATCCATGAAAGCTCGTCTTTTTCCACTAAAGCGGCTTCTAAGTATCCCTTAATTAGCTTCCTTGTCTTGAGTAGCAAACCGCGAAATATTCAGGGAAATAACGCCTTTAATTTAAACGGTTTTCTCCGCTTAGTAAATTCACAGCAAAACATCAAAGTGTTTTTCTAGCTGACGTGACATTCGGCCGTGTAACCGCGCGAAAAACAAAGCCTCGCTTTGGTTTCAACATGACGTCGTATGCGCATGTTTTGCGACGTCATACGTGCCCGCGAGCTAGTCCTGCGCAGTCCGGTCCTGTGCGACAGCGGACGGAGGGCACACGCGCGCCCGCGAAACCTTCCGCTAGCCATGACCATGAAAAATGAAGGGCATAGGTTCTGGTTCTATGAGTATGGGGCTGCGCAGCCAGGCCTTCGGCCTGGCAAGTGCTCCGCTATAATTTATTCTTTCCTTTTTTCGGTGGCATGAGTTTTTAGTAGTAAAAGCCTTAAGTGTATTCAATACTCACGAATTTTGTGGGTCGTCATTCGCTCCCTCCATAGCTGTCGGTGGTTCAAGGGTATCCTGCGGAGAAATATAGCAAAGTATATATAAAAATAGTGCATCAACACTTTGATCTGCCATGCATGAAATGATATTTGCGCATGTCTCTACAAATCACGTTCTCTATTGGCTAAGAGACCCATGAACCGCGGCAATTGTCTTTGTCTCCACGGCACTAACCGAGAACGTTGGAAACTCGTGACGTTTTAAAACCTAGCTTGTAAAACTAGCTTAAATTTGCCACAAATAAGATCATAATTGAACCTTCCCTTTTTTCTCTTTTCTTTGTGTTTTGTTAATTGGCATGTTCACGAAATATCTATATCCTATCCTATCCTATCCTATCCTATCTAGTGGTGTAACGATTAATCGAATTCTCGATTAATCGCGATTATAACCATTCGGTTCGATTCATGATTCTTTGCTTCCACGTTTCGATTTTGGTTCGATTTTTTGCATATCTTTTTCAGGGTGCCCTCAATGAGTTATTATATTGTGAAATCAGAATTCAGAACTCTTTAAAATCTGCGTTTTTGATTGACGAGCAAAGGCATTTGCAGTTCGTGCGCCATTTTGTGTTGCCTGGTAAAACTGCTGCTTTTGTACCACCCCTTGAGCATTTCCAAATAAGGCAAACCATGTGCAACACGCTCATTGTCACGTTCTCAAACATGGCGACGAAGGACCAAGTAATCATGATTCTGCCTGCATCTTTTAGATCAGCTGTGTGGAAATATTATGGTTTTCCGGCTAAAGACGGTACAACAGATAAGTCTAAAACTATCTGCAAGAAACATTGGCATAATTGAATCGAAATATTCGAAATCGAAAGGCAATGATCGAAATCGAATCGAATCGCAAGGAATATGAATCGTTACACCCCTAATCCTATCCTTTCACTTTTTCTAACTCTCAGTCATGACGTCACATGATGTCACATGATGTGAAAATTACATCACGGTTTTTCGTTTTGGATTTCGTAACATTTAAACCTCATAAAGTAATCCAGCTACACAACCACGTGCACCCCACCCCTCCTCTCCCAGCCACCACCACCTCCCCACCCCGACACGTACACATACACCAGGGGCCAGTTGCATAAAACATAACATCGGATGTAACTGCTAAAGTCTGACGTTAAAATAGTGAAATTGATTGCGCTGAACGTCCGACGTTAGAAGTAACGTCTGACGTCAAGTTTTATGAAATTGGCCCTCGGAGTCTAGAAGAATACTCAGTACTTGGTGCATCTGTTGAAGGACAAATCTAAACCAGCTTTGAATCAAGCGTGGGAAGTTAGCGTTTCCAAACGACTCATCAACATCATTCAAGACTAAACCCAGTGCTGCCGCCTCAGGAATGGTGCGAAACGCTCGGAGAAAGTTGTTGGCCTGTGAAAAACAAACAAAATCACTTTAATAGTGATCATCAATCAGCTAGGAAAAAGGAAAATAGGTTGTTGCTAGTTAGTAGGTTTCCTCGACACACCAAGGTGCAAAAAAAAAAATCAAATTGTGATCAGCTTACACGCATCGTATGCATGTTTTCCAGACTGGCATCAGGCGCATGTTTCCCGCGCTTGGCATCAGGCGCATGTTTCCCGCGCTTGGCATCAGGCGCATGTTTCCCGCGTTTGACATCAGGCGCATGTTTCCCGCGCTTGGCATCAGGCGCATGTTTCCCGCGCTTGGCATCCGGCGCATGCTTCCCGCGCTTGGCATCAAATGTACATTTTGCTTCAAGTTCGGATTGCCCTATTTGTGTTTGTTGTGTTTATTTTGTCTTTCACGGTATAACCAGTAAGAACGTAGGGAGCTGCCTAAACAACCCTCTTATTACCGAAACCGCAGTATTCTTTGTGCGCCAGTCACAAGTAATAAATTTAACAAATTTACACCGGTTTTCCGTGGTGTGGACTCTTATTTACCACGATTTACGTCATCACATGGTCAAAATGTTGTGGACTCACGAGGCGCAGACGAGTGAGTCAGCAACAAATTTTGACCATGTGATGACGTAAATCGTGGTAAATAAGAGTCCACACCACGGAAAACCGGTGTAAATTTGTTTTTTACAACAATATTTAGAAAAAAATACAAGGAAAAATCGAAGTCCTTGTTACAAAACGTGACAGCAAAGAAAGAGCAAGCGTTGTCTATAACTTTCTCGCAATCTGATTGGTTGTTTTCAAGCGCGCGTGATGTTAGCGTCAGCACCGTTGTCTGGACTCTCTTTTACCACTCACGTCGACCAATCAGATTGCGAGTTTAGCGGCAATTGTGGTAAAAACACAGTTGTACTCACCTGACACGTCTGTCCAGTAGACATGTCCAACATATGAAACAGAAAGCCGAGTTCACAAGCCAAACAGAACTCACGATGACACAAGTGGTTTTGGAAACCAGCTCGCAGAGGTTCCACAAAATAAAACAGCTAGAGGGAAAACAAAAACACGTAGATTTGAGAGAAAGTACCTGTGTGACTTTCAGCATAATCTTTTTAAAGAATTAAAGAATTTGAAAGACATTTGAACTGTTGTTGAGCAATGTTAAAGAATACTAGGGATTTTTAGCTAATTAGAGCAGTTTTCAATTGAGTGTCGAAGGTAATTACACAATTACTCGCGCCACTTTCTCGACCAATCAGAAGTAAAACCAAAACCAATCGTGACTTGCTCGCACGCGTTTTCCCGCGCTTGGCGCCGCCGACATGTAATTGCTTCGAGCTCTGATTGGTTCATTGGATTGTTTACGACTGCTGTGATTGGTCAGAGTAATTACTTTGGTTTTGGTTTTACGGCACTCAATTGAAAACTGCTCTAACAAATGAAGAGAAACAGGCAAATCCCTAAATCTCGCCTTTGGAGAGGTTTGTTTAAAAACCGATGGAAACATCTGAAAGCACAGCTCACCACTCAAGCAGAGGATGGTAGGCCTGTGCTATAATGATCAAAGGGCTCTTAAAGCCATCTCGTTAAAGCGTTAGAACGTGTGGCTAATAAAAACAAAATAGAAGAATTGATAGTGAATATGGTAAAGATGCCGTTGTAGCGCACCTTTAGATTAAGTCTACTTAAAATACGTACATGAAAACATCACATGATGCATATTAGCCAATAGAAATTTATGTTCACGAAATGGGCTTTACATTTTCAAAAAAAAACAACTTTAACATAAAAGGCTGATCAGACAGCAAATTTGTTCGATTTCTTTTAATAAGATATGCCCGATATTTCGGTTAGACAAAACTAACCTTCATCAGGGGCTAGGAAAGCTTAGTGAAGATGGAAACTAACGGTTACAATATTTAAAATGGGCTAAGATAAATTGCTGGCACACGATAGGCTAATAAACAAGTAACGGTCCAGCTATATATTGCTACTGTTTGTTCTAGTGGTCCTTGCATTTTTACAGAAGTTATTTACATTTTCACGCTAGTAACTAAAATGGGGTCCTATTATTTGGTTATACAATAGACGTGTTTAGAAAATGTTATAGGCTGGGCCTTATCATCATCATTATTATTTTTTTTTTTTGCAAAAGGAGGGGAACCCGTGCCCCTCTGCTAACAACTTCTCTGTACAGCATTGGGGGATCTTTTCTCATCAGTGCTCCACTTTTTCAAGACCAAAAGCCAGAATAATCCTCAACTTCGACGACTAAGGAGAGCTTTTTTTCACAAGATTTGGTGCCGTTTTTTCACCACAAGCAAGAAAGCGTCTTGTAACCATCTGTCTTCGCTTTGGTGAGTGCGTGCTTTTCAATTTGGGTTTTGGTCTCGCGAGTTTTCTCGCCCTCGCGTTACGTGGAGATGGCCGCGCGTACCGCACACCAGCCGTTCGCCCACACTAGAACTTACTGTCCGCTTGATAGTGGAGGAAAACCTGGATCTTGACTCGCTCAGTATAGCGCAGTCGTTACCGAACTTTAAGGAAGAAATCGTTGGGACAGAATCGGCCACGCGGTTGGCGGCATCGGGCTTTGACTGCGAAAGCCGCGTTATCCCTTTACGCCTTTTACGGCAAAAAGCACTACACGTGTCATGCTTCATTCCCGTTGAATTCCCCGATGAAAACCTGCTACAACTCGTGGAACAATACGGCGACCTCAAAGCGCGAGCAGTCCGCCGGCTTTGCTTCAAAGCTACGCGCACATCGAGAACGGCATCCGTGTCGTAGAATTCACACGTTAACAAAAGGCAGTGCCACGCAAATAAGTCACTCAAGGGCTCGAGTTATTTTTTTAAGTACACTGGCCAGCCAATACTATGCTACCGGTGCCAGTCTTCCGAGCGCGTTGTTAAAGACTCCCCGAAGGCGAAACGCCGCGAGGCGAACCGCGAGGCTCCAGTGCCCGGAGGGGGGACACCAGAGGCCTCCCGACCCCCACTACAGCAACCAGCAACGACACTCCCCCTGTAACCACAATAGGCCATTTGCACGATAGCGTCATTTGACTACAACTACCAGAACTCATTTCGTTTTTCCTTTCTTATTTAAATTTTGTAATCCCAGTGAGGTTTAAATAACAAAGGTCCTAATTTGCACTACAAAACAAAAAAATGAACCTCCGTGCGACCCTTCTCCAGAAACTGCCGGCCACCCCCTATTACCGATGCCGTGAGCGTAAGCGTGAGAAGTCCTGTCTCGTGGTAATTTAAATACAACAGATGATCACACGCGTTTGGCGGAGATCAAGGATCTCCTAAAAACGCCATCATTCGCAGTAAAAAACAGTGGATAAAGCTGGGGGAAAAACCGACCAAGTATTTCCCGGGAGTATTTCTACCAGCTTGAAAATCAGCGACAAACACGCGACTCAATTTCAGAGTTGCGTGCCAACAATTCAATCGTGACTTCCGATAAAAATATTCTTCGCGAATGTCGCGATTTTTATCGTAACCTCCATTCGGCTGAACAAGTTTATTTATCTCGCCAAGACTGGCTTTTAGAACAACTGGATAAAACTCTGGCATCTGAAGACCAGGAGAAATGCGAAGGTGACCTCACACTCTTCGAATGTCAATGTTTTGTAATAACGAAATATAATATCCAATTTATTCAACACTTTTGAACTGTTTTATGGTAAAATATTTATTGATTTCAAAGTTGCGTTTGTGAGTTTATTTTTAGAGATTTGAATTTACAAAATGGTAATTAGATGACGCCGACCCGGGACTTTGCCATTATTTCTACGCCAATTTACAATGCGCAGTTTACAGCTTGAGGATAATAATTTGATAAATACTAAAAAATAAACTGTGGAAAAACGTAAGAATTCACTAGCATCCGTGAGATTTTCAAAACAGATCACCATATCTGTACAAGCCATGTCGGGATGCAATCCCGAACGCCATTATGAAACAACGGATCAGGAGGTTCTTCAAGCTCCAAGAAACACTACTCAAAAACAGAATAAAACAAGGAGCTAAAACATAAACTGCAAGAAGTCATTATTCCAGTAGAGATACGGCAGCTTCAGACTTTGATCTTGGACACTTACATCCGCGATAAAGATCCACTTTCTCACAAGTCTTGCACACCGCAGACTTAGACACTAAATCACCGGCTGAGAGATTGGAGGCTCAGAGACCGGACGAGAGAAAGCGGCGGAAATCGAGCCTCAGAGATTGACTGATCCAAGCATATTCATAACAATTAACAAAAACTGCAGCCGATCACTACTTATCTTGCAACAAAAGTTAGCCAAAGACGTTCCAACATATGCCAAGAGAACTAGCATAACGAAGGCATAGACTGGAAACAATAATTCTATAAATGGCAGTGAGTGTGCACAGCATGTAAACTGACCTCCTGTTATTAAAGAGATTTATATCCCAAAGATAAAAGAGTCATACAATACATCGAGCATTTGTCACATCTCTATTTTGGTGATCAAAGGGGAACAAATATCTCGTAGACCTTCTTGGGAAAGCTATTCTAGAGGTTTCTTTATACATTATGCAACTAGCGGGAGTCGTGTTTGGCCTGTCACTTTTATAATACTGATATTCTCAAATTAATATATGTATCATATGTTTAATAGATAAAATACTACATGTAAAGAAAGCCAAATTTAAAAAACGTGAAAAGTATGAAAAGTATGATTTTCTAGTACTTAGGAAACAAAACTCTTTCACCCCTGACCAAGTTAACTTTAAATATATATAACCAGTTATTCAGATTCCCGTTTTGGCGATTATAAATGGCCAAACACAATAACATACGAGAGGAAAATAGTTAACAACTTCAAAGCTATAGCACACGCACTTTTTCTTATCAATTACTACCACAAACAGACTCAGTAGATGGGGTTAAACGGATGTTGAACTATGTTTATTCAAATTGATACTGCACAAGAAACAACACCCTAAACCGGGTGAGGGGTGGGGGGGGGGGGGGGGGGGGGGGGTTGCTCTTGCTTTCACAAAGGATAACACAGGAATGAATGATCATGACAGTGGAACGCTCAAAAAGGTCTTATCTGAATACATGCATTCCAAAGATATCCATAACGGAAACTAGTGTAGTAATTAACCCTTTTAACATATCTATGATAAAAACACTCAATTACTACCACAAACAGACTCAGTAGATGGGGTTAAACGTATGTTTATTCAATAAACCGCCAAACCCAAAGGGGAAAAAGAATAAAAAAAGGGTTTGAGGAGAAGAAGTTACGATGTGGGAGAGAGTCTGGTTGTGATAGAATGGAGAATTTTAAAGTTATTTTCGTTGGAAAGAGTGAGATAGATTAAATATGCGTCACTCTTCTAATCGCCATGCGATTTAATAAAAGCTGTAGGCGCTCGATTACAAAAAGCAAATGTAGCGCCTCCGCGACGAAAACTGTGCGAGGAATACTGTGTGAGGAATACTGTGCGGGATTAAACCTAATGGCTGAAAGAGCATTATACTGGTGAGCCAAGATAGGCCTGTACGATCCCCGAGATTGACAAACGAATAATGGTGAAGAGGGCGACAATTGTACACTAGCTAAATACTGCCTAAGCGCGGTGACAGGACAAAGGGGCGAACCGGGAATAAACGGCAAGGGAATTTCTAAAACCCGCTCCCGAAACTGGAGTGTCTTAGTGCGCGTGATGCGCAACAAAACCCCTTGCGGTGTGAAAGTCATGCTAGATAGTGTCAAAAAACACGCCTGGAAATCGCCAATTTCAGACTACTAAATTAGAGATACGTAAAAAAGAAAAGAAGGCTACTAAAAATAAAGCACGCATGCAGACGTGCAAATGATTATCTAAATCGAAAAGACGGGACAATTGTAAAAGGATCTCAACAGTGATCGGTTCTTTTCGTGCGACACAATCACCCAAGATCCGACGCACCGCTCGTTTGGCAAGATAAACGTCATATTAAATCGTCAAGAAAGGCAAAACTGGCACCACACGAGCGGTTAATATGTGAAATAATGCTCAAATAATTAACGATCGAACGGTATGACGTTAAAGAACGTGACAAAAAAAACTAAATAAAGCAAATAAACGGATTTGGAAACTGGGAAAGGCAAGAAATCGAAATATTGGCAAAACAATAAATATGTTCGCATATAGCATCTCATAGAACGCTTTGTGGAGTCGCAAAAAGCATGGACCTGGATAGTTCCTAAATACTGCTGCAAAGCGTCGATGTGATCTGCGAGATAAAATTGAAAAACAGATTGAAAGAAAGAAAAATCAATAAACTTAATAAGGATCTATGAAAATAAATGGAAGTAGCTACTTAATATACATTAAAAACGAACATAGAGTCGCTAGGAAATACTTGGGTAAGGTTCAAGGTAGCTACGGCATGCTGCAAATAGTCTAAGTACGAGGAGTCTAAGTGAGAACGACTCAACGCATCCGCTAAAACGTTAGACTATGACTTCCCGCTAATGTAACGCGCAGATAAACGGATATTGTTAAGAGACAGCAACAACCAAATTTCACGTAGACAACGCTGCATGAAGGCGTTCGTTGAACGTTGATTGTTCAGTGCGTATACGCTGACCTGATTGTAAGCAGTTCGAGCTGATTAATGTTCAAATATTGACTAGCAATAAAAGGAGGAAACTTGGCATGGAAGAATTCCCCAAAACACACTGCACCACAAGCATCAAGACAAGCATCACATGCCAACAGTTCTGGATCGACACAGTAATGGCGGTCGGAATTGTTGCTCTTGCTTTCACAAAGGATAACACAGGAATGAATGATCGTGACAGTGGAACACTCAAAAAGGTCTTATCTGAATACATGCATTCCAAAGATATCCATAACGGAAACTAGTGTAGTAATTAACCCTTTTAACATATCTATGATAAAAACACTCAATTGCATCACCTTCCTGACTCTTCAACGAACCAGATACAAACACGAATAAAAAGTCAGAAAAGATTGTTTGTGAAGCAAAGTAACAGGTGAAGTTAAATCGAATTTAAGAACTCTACTAACTTACCGTTTCCTAAACACAGATTTTAAAAGCCCGTAATCGTCACACTCGTCGGACTCCATCCTCAAACACGTGCAGACTGCACAATCGGTCAAACTCGAAACGCAACATTCATATATTTTCCAACTAGGGTTGAGTGAGGCATGAAGTGGAACTTGAAGACAGTTTGGACAATAAAGTTTATGTTTCGTGTTTTTGTTTCGTGCCATTTTAAAGTTATTTCTGCTTCTTTTCTTTCTTTGTTTTTTGTTTTTTTGGTAAAAATCGTAAGGAATTATTTTTCTGTTTTTTTTTCATCCGCATTTTATCATCCGCATTTTGTTATCCGCATTTTAATATCCGCCGTCCGCCATCCGCCATCCGCCGCCATCCGGTCCTCATTTTACAGAACGGTGAACTCTCATAACTCATAACTCTCATAACAGTGAACTCCTAGACGACCGCCACAACAGTCATTTGTATTCCCGATTCAACTCCAGACACGTCCTCAAAAGAACCAGAGACTGTTATCATAATACTGATACGTTTTTACAACAAGGTACAATAATTCACTCACTAGTTTTCTCGTTGTTTATGTTCATATTGGCGCCAGAACAGCAACCATAACTATGGGAACTATACAACCTCCGGTCAGGAAGTAAAATTGCAGTTTAATACCGATGCCTTGGATTTTATTTATACTTCACCAGAAATCCGCAAACATTTCCTTCCAGCAGAAATTTTAGCTGTCTCCGCGACCCGCAAAATATCCTTGTGCACGGTAGCTAAATTAACAAAACTATGACGTCTTTCCCATACTATTGCATAATCAAACCGTAATAGCAATGAATCAAAATTGAACAAACGCAATTTTGCTTTGCCATATCGCTCATATTAAAACACAAACTTTCCCGTCCCATTTAACTTTCTTAAAACGTCTCCATTCGTAAAAATACACCGTGAAATTCTCAAACTGCGTTTGCCAAAAAAAAAACGCAAGGCAGCTTAAATGGCTTTACGACAAATGATTGAAACTGATAGGTAACGTGAGATATCGAAACTTAAGAAGAACTTAATACCTTTGCGGTAACGTAATGTGAGATATGACAAGTTCATCACAAGTTTTGACATCCCGATACCCAAGGGAAATTAACAATAGGTCCGGGGGTGCTCCCCAAAAATTTTAGGAGCAGTATGTGACGCCCTTCTTGAAATCCTAACCGGTTTAACCAACCATATCCTCAATGCCCTAATATAGCTTCTATAAAGAAGAAACAACTAACCCCCCCGGACAAAAGTCCACAAAAATTTGTTAACAACTTTTGTCCCCATATTCTACTGACTCCTATATCTCGTTTCGCGCGCATGCGCTTTAACGAGATAAAAATCACAGGCTCGGTCATATCTCGGAGATGGAAAAGACAAAGGGTTTGAATGGTGAGATGAGAATAAATATCGTTGGGCTTTTTCCTACCTGAAGCATAGCATTGCAGTAGGCATTAGGAATGTGAGTCTCCAAGCCAGCAAACGACGTCCTGTTGTAATGCTTGAAATCAAAGTCTTCCACACCTAAAATATAATTTTTCACGTTATTGTAAGGTAGCTGTGTGTTGGTATGTAGATTCGTTGATATGTAGGTTACGTAATCATGCTAAGAATTAAATATTTAAGAAGTTTGTCAGTTACGAGTTGTCATTCGACGGCATCATCATTTGGTAAATTCTGTATTATGTATGATCCAGGTTTGGTGTGTTAGTTAGTATTAAGCTATGTTAACGCCGTTTATGCGTGATCAACAAACGAGATTCCCCCTCCTGTTAACGTCTGGTTTTATTATTTGCACTTAGTTAGAAATTATTTTGTTTTTGTTTCACTGCAGAGTGATTAGACAATAAATCATAATATGCACGAGCAGCGATTAAAACAGAACTGAAATTTCCGTATATCGGACGTCACTTGTATACAAAAAAATTGCGCATGTATCAAGCGCAGATGATTTGTGGTGAGAAATAAAATCAAAGAGAAGAGAGTGGAAAAATAAAACGCTGCATCGGTTCTTTTTTATTACGAATTTTAAGGTGCCGAATAACACACGGAAACACACGGAAATCGGCAATCAGACAATTAATGGGACGACAGTGTCCTCGCCCGCACGAGCAAAATATGGAAATTTCGCTTTCCTAGTTTAAATGTCAACAGATATGCAACTAAATTGATAAACAAATTCTACAGAGCAAACGAGAACAAGTAGTTTCGGGGGAAGGTGCAGGATTACAAGGGTGGAAGTGGATTACAGCTCATAAAATTTGATTTCGTGATAGGCGGTGAAGAAATCAAAACATTTTGTAACTTTAGTTTATATCTTTGCTTTCACCATTTTCTTCGTTTGTTTCTTCCTATTTTAAGACAATAAAGCAAGCTTTAACCAAGCTCCTGACCTTACTCATAAAAACACGATATTCAGTTCAGCCGGGACACACCGACCCGTTTAAGGAGTTAAACTGCAAACATAACGAACCGAGTTTAGAGTATCTGATCTCCACTCGTCTGTAGTGCTTTGGTATAATACTACCAGGATCATCTTCTGCAAGTACAAGAACAAAAAAAATATAGAGCGGTTTTGAATTGAGTGTGGGTAAAACCAAAACCAAAGTAATTACTCTGGCCATTCAAAACAGAGGCAGACAATCCAATGAACCAATCACACCTCGAAGTAAATATGTCGCCAATACAATACAATACAATACAATACAATACAATACAATACAATACAATTCTGCGTTTGTTTCTTCCTATTTTGAGACAATACAATACAATTCAATTCAATTCAATTCAATTCAATTCAATTCAATTCAATTCAATTCAATACAATACAATACAATACAATACAATACAATACAATACAATACTATTTTACTCATAACAATAGATATACAGCTATTTCAATTAACGTTGTCGGATGAAAAAAGCGAAAAGCCAAGACCGCAAGGTAGTATGGGATTTTTATTCAATGGCTTTTAACCCTAACCCATACTACCTTGCGGTCTTGGCTTTAAGCTTTCATCCGACAACGTTAATTGAAATAGCTGTATACATTTTACAAGAACACACTAAACAAGAAAAACTACAGATAATATAATACTTATAAAATATAAATTAACATTAGATCCTGGAGGCTAAATTTACCAAAGCGTTTTCAAGTTAGCCTCCAGCCATTTTATTTTAATACAGGAATAAAGGCTAAAGGAAATCAAAGAAAGAATATTGAAGTTAACTTAGGCTATGTCTACACTATACCGGATAACTTATCATGTCGACATGAAAAATATTCCGGCCTGGTGTGAACAGAAACGACCAAGAACTGGATATTTACTTCTTTTTCAGTGGGTTTCAATCCTAGCTCCTAGTTTTTGACTTCCGCTACGGTTCGGTTCGATTGCCAGTTCACACTGCCCCAGAGAGTGGCACAAGAATCTATCCGATATGTGACGATTCACTTTCACGAGCGCCGCGTCGCAGCGTCGCAGCGTCGCAGCGTCGCAGCGTCGCAGCGGCGCTCCGGAACAAGAATCGTTCGGAAACTAGCGTTTCATGTGTGAACGAATGTCCTACCCGGTATGGTTTTCGTGCCGGCGCAACAGCTATCCGGTACAGTGTAGACATAGCCTTAATAACTCGCCGGCGCCGAGCGCGGGAAAACGCGTGCGAACAAGTCACGATTGGTTTTGGTTTTACTTCTTATTGGTTGAAAAAGTGGCGCGAGATATTTTAGCCAATCACAAAGCGGAGCAATGCAAAACCAAAGTAATTGTGTAATTACTTTCGACACTCAATTGGAAACCGCTCTAATAGAGCGGAAATAGCAAAAAAAATGTATTTGGCAACATGTTTACTCTGATTACCCAAAGCAATCAGAAGGGGGCTATGGATATAAGTACCTCGGTTCATAGGCGAATCTGGAACAGTAAATTCTTCCTCCGGCGAGATCATTGCTGAATCTTTTATAAGCGGATAAGCTACCTGGAAGATTGTAAAGTTGCATTGGTTAAGCGTTTGTTAGTTAAACATTCGTGCTTTTTTTCTTTATTCTGACCGTTTAGCCTCTTTCGCGATTTCGTAGTCATTGTCAAGCCTCATTCAGCGGATTTTAGTGTGTAATTGTGGAAAATTAGCTAAAGAAGCCAAAGGAAATTCAGAAACGAGATCAGAATATCTGATCTCCATTTGTATACCATTTGTGTTTTTTTTACTTTGGGCCGTGGAGAATCCATACGATCTGGGATCACAAAGATCAAATTATCCCAAAAACGCAGCTTTAATCTTAACCAAATTTCGGGATTGGTAGCTAGAAGGTAAGTTTTAGCGTCGGAGCCGCAAACACGAGCGGCAATGTCGCAAGAAAATTGAGGAGGATGCAAGTTAAGCCTATTAAAAACTAAAGTACTTAAGGACGTTTGCGCGAAAATCTTCTAACATTGATTTTTTTGGTAAAACTTTTACTACAGCTCGGTAATGAGTTACTTGTGTCAGAAATGCAAAAAAAAAAAAACAAAAAAAAAAGGGGGGTCACCGACTTCGTTTCCGAGATAAGATATCTGAAGGGCGACCCTAATTTTGAAAATTTGGTCTTCCTTACTGAATGTGGCCCCAATGCTTGTCAGTCTAAAAATATTACAATGAATCCCTATAATACAATATGCCAAATTTTATACGAGTAGGTCTGTTAAGCAAATCTATTCAACTGGTAAGCATTAGCATTTGCAAACTCTGACAGCCGCAAGTTGGCAGGATTCGATGTCGCGCGGGTAGAAAAACGGAAAAAGTTAAACTTCCTACATTGATTTTTTGTTCATTTTTTTACAATCTGTCGAGAATTTGAAAAGAAAATTATCTATCAAAAACAAAAATTTGTGGGTCACCGCGAACGTCCTTAAAATTCCCTGTTATATCAGGCAACTATAAAGTAGAACATACGTCATACGAGCACGTTTAACTACCTGATTTCGTTTTCTAATGCAAGGATTTGGTGCATAACCAATGAAATGCCTCACAACCATTGTACGGAGAATCTCGGGTTCAATTGCTGGCGTAGGTCTGTTGTAGGAAATAAGTAAACGTCAAATAGGTATAAGCTGACTTACCAAAACAGAATGCTTGGCACCAGTTGCATGTTTTTCCGGGCCATGCTTGGCACCGCCTGCATGTTTCCTCGTACTTGGCACCAGTTGTATGTTTTTCCGGGCCATGCTTGGCACCGCCTGCATGTTTCCTTGTGCTTGGCACCGCTTGCATGTTTCCTCGTACTTTGCACCAGTTGCATGTTTTTTCGCATATTGCCCCATGTTTGGCACCGGTTGCATTTTTAGCACCAGTTGCATATTTTCCCATGTTTGGCACCAGTTGCATTTTTAGCCCCAGTTGCATATTTTCTCATGTTTGGCACGAGTTGCATTTTTAGCACCAGTTGCATATTTTCCCATGTTTGGCACCGATTGCATTTTTAGCATCAGTTGCATATTGTCCCACGTTTGGCACCGGTTGCATTTTTAGCACCAGTTGCATATTTTTACCACGTTTGGCACCGGTTGCATGTTTTTCGGGGCCATGCTTGACACCAGTTATATGTTTTCCCACGTTTGGCACCGGTTGCATGTTTGGCACCCGTTTGCATGTTTGCATGTTTCCTAAATTAGCACCGTCAGCGTGTTTTTGCTTCATGCGTACTTTTCAATTGGTTCTTTTCTATATTTGCGATCTATTTTGAAATCTTCCAAAGAGTTCAAATCTCCACCGATTTTGATTTTTATCGATAAGCGTTCAAACTCTTACTCGTACCGCCTTTAAACACCGCACCACCTCCCTTTGTTTATACGCCCAACCAAAACTACGAAAGGTGAATAATCCCAGGGCTTATAACTAGGAT
The DNA here is from genome assembly GCA_022457155.1 of Cladopsammia gracilis. Classification (NCBI taxonomy): domain Eukaryota; kingdom Metazoa; phylum Cnidaria; class Anthozoa; order Scleractinia; family Dendrophylliidae; genus Cladopsammia; species Cladopsammia gracilis. The sequence goes on along the minus strand of JAJGOT010000333.1, from coordinate 468,626 downwards.
TTTACGATACCTGTCTCCAAACACCATATTTTCTTCTGGCCAGTCTGAAAGAAGCGGCCCACTGTCGAGAAATACAAAGTAAGTGTTATTAATACAATGCGGTATGCTCAGCACTTTGACGTTGAGTTCAAGTAATTCAAGTACATCAAGGCTAAGTGTTTCCTCTTTCTTAAGAAAGGAAACTACTCTGAGGCGATGACTAGTAACTGTATATCAGCTTTCTTACTTGGGCATTGGAAGAGGAAAGGAAGACAAAGGAACGGAATAATCATCAATGGCCAGCGGAGGAAGATGTGGGATCTGCAAAATTTAAAAAGGATTCAACAAATTTCAACTAGCCCAAAACACTAAACATGTGGTTGTCACATCACAGTTGAAATTTTTTAAAACATATCCTAGACTTAAGAAGGGGCATTTTGTAATGTTTTAGTCAGCTGCCTTTTTAACAATGCCTCGGAAAGTGTTCCCTACAATAACTTGTAAACTCAAGATTATTAGAAAGATGCAAACGACATCACTTGGATGTTAGGCAGGCCTTTTGAAAAACATTCTCGTCACTTAAAAGGTTATTGGTAAGTTAACAACCCAACTCACACACTTACTGGATGTGCAAATTCTGTCGGTCTTGAATACACATTGTAAGTTATCTCCTTTTCCTGGGTGTCTGCCCAAAGATGAGTATTTCCTGGAAGTAAAGAAAGGCACATAGAACCCTAGCTTTCTACACCTTTAACACTGTATGAAAAATCAAAGGCTGCTATGTGCCACCTCGTAAATACGAAACGATCTAAATGATAGATTCTTCACGGACAAATCGTAGCAGCAACACGTTGTTACATATATTAGCTTCTCAAAATTAAAGTTAATAGCTAATAGCTAATAGAAAAGCTAATAGCAATCTGATAAGAATTCAATACCTCCTGCATCGCCAAACACCATAGACTGGCAAGTTGCAGATATATCAAACGTTGTGCATAAGGTGCCATGAGTGTTAACTTGGTAGACCATCATTGATGACTGGGTGACCAGACCTCCTGGTTCATGAAGCTGGAACTGACCATTCTAAGGGAACATACGAGCATTTCAAAAGTCAGGGACCGTTAATAAAGTCCGGGGGCCAGAGATTTCCCCTTGCTAAATACGTGTTTCAGCCTTTGTTATTTTGATGGAAAAAAACAAAAACATTGATGACACCCGAACCTGCTTTCTTCACTTTTCCAGTTCTTTCTTGGAAGCAGGTAGAGAAGTCAGTTAACTCAGAACCGAGTGCGATGGCCTACTATTTCCAAGGATTTATGCCCCACTGGGAGTTGAAAGGAATAAGTCAATGAAGTCACCTTATTCACTTCCCCGCTAAGTTAAAAAATTTCTGACAGCCCTGGGCCGGACACTAAGCAAATTTTTAAACTAAGGGGATGGGTTGGGGTTTATGACTTGCCTCAAGAATTTCAAGAACACATCCCAGGCGATTTTAATCAAAAAGAAACATAGACTGCGCGATCACTGCAACAAACCGTTGAGAATGGCCGGATCTGGGTTTCCAGACCTAGATCAGTATTAATACTTGAAGTGAAACAAAAGAAACGGCAACGTGATCCTTACAGCGGAAAAACAGAAGCAGAAGCAAATAAAATAAAATAAAATAAAATATAATAAAAAAGGAATATAATAGTGCCCAATATTTCGCTTTGCAAAACAAAGCTTCTTCAGGGGCTGAGCACTATTATTAGCACTACAATTAATACTCTTGCTGTGGATCTATCCTTTCTTCCAAAAACACGAACATGATCTTTTGCAAATTTGGGAAGCTGTTATGTATGCTAACATAACGGCAATGGACAACCGGGTAGCCAGAACCCCAATTTTCTTTTTCTTATTCAAAATTGTATGTACTCATTGTTGGCTTTGGGGTAAAATAAAGATTGTTGTAAGTTGTCGTTGAACATTGTTGTTGAAAAGGTCACTCCAGTTAAGTTCCCAAGGGTGCGAACAAATATCAAATCCCTCACAACTCCCCTTCATCTAGGTGTACCGTAGAAGCGACTGACCCTTTGTTCAATGTTTCTTAATGTCCATTCAATTGGTTACAGTATTTACTTGAACCAAAAGCTGAAAGCGTTTGAGCAGAACTTCTAACGTTGTTGAAATGTGTTGAAAGTTGTTGAAAGTGCATTGACACAAATTCACTCTGGTTTATTAAATATTGAGTCAATATCGCTTCAATGTTTCCTTTGCTCTTCAAAATGAAGACGTTAAACATCTGTCGAACAAATGCACGTGCACAAAAAGGAACCAAGTGCTCATTCCCAGTTCTTTTGCAAATGAATTTCTTGAAATGTTGGCTGGATGTTGAAACCGTTTGGGACCGCTTGGGCGGCCTCCATGTGGAATGATTTTCGTTTTTTGACATTTCATCAAAATTCCCTCAACAATGTGGAATGGTTGTTGCACCTCGTCACTTTATCGACCACCAACCTGAGAAACTACTGCTACTCTTGACGTAAATGCAGGAACAAACTTCAACATTAGTGGATCAATAGCGATCTAAACAAAAAAGCAAATTATTTATCATGTAGTTAATAACCTTGTCGCAAGTCCGGGGGGGGGGGGTGCTGTGCAAATTTTTGGGTGGGGGTGTGCCGCTGGGACTCTGAGACCCTTAACCTAAACTAGACCATTTTAGCTGCATTTTGCAACCCTATTCTAGACTAAACACCGAAAAACCCTATCCTATCCTAGACCTATTCCAGACTCACTATTTTCCAGAAACTCGTTCACTATCACAGTTATTAGTTAAAAGGGGTCAGTAAAAATGCCGTACTGCCCACCATACCGATTTTTAAATGCCATTTGCCAGTAAACCTTGCCTAGACTAAATTTCTTCACACAACTGATAAGTTTCGCAAAAATCTCTGATAACTATACCCTATCCCAGACTGAACTGCCTGAAAACCATACCCTTCACAGTGGCACATACCTAAAAGTATATAGCTCATAAATGGGAGTACCTCCCCCCTCCCCCCCCCTCCCTGGGGGGCAAGTCGTGGTCAAGGAAACGATAAAAAGACTTAAAAGTTAGACCCCAAATGTAATGACAATCTGAAAAGTAATTTATTTGCCTCCTGATAGAAACAGACTTACGGATTTTAGGGAAACTTTTGATCACTAGAAGAAAAACTACATATTCTCAAAAGTAACTAAAGAAGAAATATTGTATTCACTACTGACAGCGATACATATACAGTGCCTTGGAAAGTTTTTAACCTTACTTCCTGTAATATGTTACCTCAAAACAGTAGCGGGTGCGAGTGCAGCCACCCAAAAGTGGCCCCAACCCGCAAGTTGCAGACCCTATGGGCTGCTAATTCCCAACGAAATACGGGTCGTTACTTTCAGATTTCCCCTGTTACTGTACAATAAACAGCCTCAAGAGAGGTTTTCCAGTTACATAACCAAACTGTACAGATATCTGCCTGTGGGATGAACTCATTGTGTACCTGGAGAGGTGGCAATGCCCTTAGAGTTCTGAGATCATACACCATCAGAAATCTGTCAACTGCCAAATGCCCCATCCTACAAAAAAAATTCAAGAAAAGAACATTACCATTATTTACTCAATTTAATGCCGCCCTCGAATAAACGCCGCCCTTGATTAAACGCAGCAGATGGAAGCAAAATTACCAATAAATGCTGCCCTCAAATAAATGCCGCACCCAATCAGAAGAATGCAACGTTTATTTGAGGATTATAAGAAAAGAAAATGACAAGTATGGTACAACTCGGTAATTTACACCATCCTTGAAAATTTATTTTCCTGTATAACAATGTTTCTAAGTTTGAAGTGGCCATACTTTGCAGCTCTTCCATCAATTGTAATTGTTGTCAGCGATTTAAGATTGAAATGATTTTGAAACAAATGCCGCCCTTGAATAAACCCCACATCAGAAATGCTAAAAATTTAATAAACGCTGCGGCATTTAACGAGTAAATACGGTAAGCTGATAACATTCAGAAAATTAGCAATGAATTCCACGAACTCAACTCCCTCCCCACCATCCCCCCCACATGGATGTCTTTTTTTTTGGGGGGGGGGGGTTACATCCCCACCCCTCTGGAAATTCCAGTTCAGCTCCATAACCTTCCTTTGAAAACTTTGGCTTTCATTGATACCCACCCCCTCAGTATTTCCAATAACCTTTCAAAGAGCAGTACTTCCTGAATCAGAATGGTACTGTTAGGTTTTGCAATACACTTGGAATTTTACAGAATCATTAATTTCAATTGAGACAAAAGATCCAATACCTTGAACAAAACCCACAAGTGACCAGAAGATTTCCTGACACATCAAAATCAGACAGAGTTCCTGTGTGTGCATCTAATACATGTTCACAGTTTAAAGAAGAAGGATCCCTTAACCGAACCTGATAAGGAAAAATATCAAATCAAGTTCAAAATTGATTACAAATTTAAATTAAAATAACAAAGACAAACGTCTGAAACTTGAAATTATAGGTATTGCTTTGTTATTTTTTTACGGCCTGCAGCCACGTGAGTGTATTTATTCGCAGGCTTTACAGTGATAAAATTTCTTGATTTGACTTGGCTTAACTTGAGACGATATAAGTACGGTATAACTGGCTGGCTACCCTTGAAAACAAAATCTAACAAATTAAACAACGCCGCATTACCTTGCCAGATGTGTCACCACAGCAAAGATAACGAGCGGCCTGTTTCATCACAACAGTGCCAGGTTCCACTTCATTCTATTTGTTTAAAAGAAAACATTAATCCAATATTAAATACTACAACTGGCAGAAGAATTCTTTACTTTCTTTGATTTAAGTCATCGCTTAAAGCTAAAATCCATTGAATCCATTGAGCGCTCAATTGCTTTTAAGAAATGGTGGAGTATAAATAATCAAAGTTCATTACTCATGCGCGTAGCGGCATGAGGTAAGGTTTCGGCTCCGTTTTTCTTGTTATTTTTATTATTTTTATTTTTTGTGTCACGATTTTGCATGCAAATTTATGAAGGCATATTTTAAATTGTACACTTCCAGTTTATTGCTTTGCCACTACACTTCCTGTTTAGTGACTTCCGGCTACTCTCACTTCCGGTAAAAGAGCGTTACTCAAGTGTCACAACAGCGTCTCCTACAACTCTACTTACATTAGCAATGTTCATGTTTGGTATATATAAGACTTAGAAGAATCATTCCCTTCATTGTGGTACAGCCTTCATTTCCAAAACAATCAATAGTAAACAAAGTGGTTTGCAGGAACGATGACTGAACGAAAAGAGTACTCTTCGCCATGTCGGACATCTTCTTATCATGTTTATCTATGTTTATTTATGTTTATCATGTTTAAAATATATCATAAAACTAACTTACGCATGCATATGAGTAAAGGCTGCTAGGAGCCTCTTGTTGCAAAAAAAAATTGATCCATATAAAATTAATCCTGTGTAAATCAATCATCATCATCCTACCACAACTTAAAAAAACATCTTGTACATCAAGATCTAGATCTTCTCCATGACTTTGTAAGTTTGGTTAAGAATCTTTCAAGATCTTCTAAGATCCTGGTTAACAATCTTACAAGATCTTGTAAGTTTCTTACAAGATATTAAAGATAATTTCTTAAAGTCTCACAAAATCTTGTACATGTAAGATCTTTGAAAGATTCTTCTAAGATATTTTAAGATCTTTGTTAAGGATCTTACAAGATCTTGATAAGATTCTTACTACATATTTTAAGATCTTTGCTAAAAGAATCTTGCAAGTTCTTGTAAGATCTAGGTTAAGAATTTTACAAGATCTTAAGAATCTTACAAGAATCTTACAAGATCTTGTGTCAAGAATCTTACAAGAATCTTAATAAGAATCTTAGCAAGATCTTAATAAGATTTCCACCTGAAATACATTGAATCCATTGAGTGCTCAGTTGCCAATAAGAAATGGTGGAGAGTAAATAATAAAAGTTCATTGCAAAAAAAATTGATCCATAAAAAATTAATCCTAATAAAACCAGATGAAAATTTATTGGTTAGCTGATGAAGGGGCATTCCAGCACATTATTCGCTTAGGGGACATTAACGTCAGGGACTTTGTATATGATTGTATGAATTGTGTAATTATAGTTTTCAACAAAGTCCTTCAATTTACACTGTAGTCGCAGCCAATAGATATGCTGTACATCAAATGATAAAATTGAATATTAAACTTACCTTATTGCTGACCAGTCCCTTTTTCATGTCCACCTCCAGCATCAAATTCTGATGTCCAGCAACCCACAAATGTGCCTCATCCCTTTGCAACATGCACTGTAAGTCTGACAGGTCAGAGCCACTGAAAAAAAAAACAGTATAGTAAAAATGTTTTTGGGGTTTTACTTTATTCATTTATTTTTAAGATAAAAAAGATTTGTCATGTGACGTTATTTGAGGAAGGCAATTACTGGCAGGCCAGCTATTATTATTTTATACATTCAAGGAAATATGATACATGTACTCTTTAATTTTGTTTTAGAGATTTTGTGAACTCTCTTTCAATTTATTGTTTAATATTATTATAATTAAATATAGTTGTATCAGGGATGAAGATAATAGCCGGGAGCCGGGGAAATTACCCGACTGTGAACTTCATTTTTCCGGCTGTTAAAGCCTAGTGCAGCTTTAAAAGGACTTCATTTTTCTATTTTTTACCCGTCTGTCAGTTCTATATTCCTGCCAGTTAAAAACTGAATCTACATCCCTGGTTGTATACAGTTAGGGGAATGATAAATAAAACATCCATCATTTAATATTTATTTATGGAATATTTATTTAGTGATAGGAATAAGATGTAATCCAACTGCTAGTTCCTCTGATATTGGGTTATGCTCTTTTTTATTCTTTTATTTAACATACAAATAATTATTGTACATCTTAAAGTATTAGTAAGATGCTTCTATAGTCAGATTGCAGTATGTGTAATAATATTATAAGTTCTGACCTGAGGCTAAAGAGTCGAAGTCCTGGCCGAGCTGAGAAGCAGAGCTCGTCGCATGAAAGGGAAAGTACTCCAAGGTCATTGATTGTCACATGTCGAATTTCCTCATGATGAACTTTAAATGATGTATACTTTTGTAATTCAGGCCCAAAATAAGATGCCAAGTAGCCCTACAAGCAAAAAAATGAAAAGCAAAATGATTTTAAATATACAGAATACAATGACCAATTGACTATAGTGCGAAACAAGGCCCGCCCCATCAGGCATTTGACTTCCACAAAAACACTGCTAAGCGGTCGCAAGCTAAAGGATTCATTAATCCATTCTTTTACGGGACTTTGTTCCTTTAATAGTTTGCTGTAATTGTATAAATATCTTTTAAAAAAAGTTAATGTTTTTGGTGTGGATTTCTTCCAGTTGGTTAATAAGTATGTTGTATGTTGTGGTGCAATTTTGTCCCAATTGGTGCAAATTTTATTTTCCTTTGTTTTAAACTCATTATCACACATTATCATACATTTCCATACCCAAAAACAAAGGAAAATAAAATTTGCACCAATTGGGACAAAATTGCACCACAACATATATTGATTTTAATAAATATCTGTTTTGTGGTGCATCCCTGTCTCTTTGAAAAGGCTTGTCCAATGTGGGCCTGCTGTAATAGTCCTACAGTACAATGTAGTTCCTTTAACCATTTAAAACCCAACTGGCCATATATGGCAAGAAAATACTGTTGCTGCTTTAAAAATACACATCTGTGTCAAATCCAAACACACAATCAGAATGACTCATTGATAGTGCCAACTTTGGCAGCCAATAAGCTGTCACTACAACACCCTATTTCGGCTGCATGTGACCGCTTGTTCTGTAGCAAATACATGTACAACAATGCCTATTTCCATGTCCTAGAAAAACAATAAAAAACACACACCTTTGTCTTCAAATTGTTTGCATAAAAATAATTTCAAGATCAAAAGTCTACATTCACAGAAAAAAAAATCAATCTCTTTCCTTGGTATTTTTGTGAAAATTTCCTTCTGAGTCCATCAGCCTGCTAATGCAACAGCCATTCAATTAACCAAATCTGTAATCCCTTGTTCACGACCAATTCATGACCGAAAGGTATTCTGGGTAATTAATCCATGCCAGCCACATAGAACTTCAATTCCCTGGTTGCAATTTCATATATTTTTTTATAAGTGTCAAGCCACCCAGTTCTACTGGCAAAAATTTGCACCAACTGCATTCTTTACAAGCAAAAACTTGCCCAAGATGCCTTGGTAGGTCCTGGAATCCAATCATAGAACGGCCAAAGAGACAACTTCACTCATCACCACCGTGTGTCGATTCGATTACTTTCGGCGCCCAAAACATCATGAAATGGTCTCTCGCCTCTGGTTTCTTTCAGAAGCTTGCCTCTACCCACCATGGCTCGAAAAAAAGCACTAGACAAAGTATAAAGCCAATACTTGCCTGAATTGAGCTTGTGTGCTCGCTAACTAGTGACGACACAATAAGAAACCTTCCCTTTGGTGCTTTTCATTAGAACTCTTTATATGCCTAATAATAATTTCACAAAATTATACAGATCACCTTGGTTGGGAAAACTGCTTCAGAAACCTCCAGTACTGAAAGGGTCAATATCCCCTTGCCTGAAGGGTGGGGTATTTGATGCTCTGTAAAGCCCTACCTGGTGGGGCATTTGACCGTGTAAACTGCCAACATAGTGGGGCATTTGACCATTTTTTTTGGAAATAGTCAAATGCCCAGGGGCTTTCCCAGGGGTAGGGGAGGGGATGAATTTGACTGATTCATAAATACATCGACTGTACAGAAATGGCACCTGAATATTATACCACTGTCAACAGAAGGCGCACAGATCCAGACATGTTGAATCAAATACATACATTTTTACATTATTTTAATTTATGAATTGAATGTAAAAATTTATTTCTCTGCTGCACGAGAAAGTAGCAGTAAGATAAGCTTAAGCTTACATTTGTAGCTATTCTATACATGTCTGATGTCAAAATTCAAAAGTTAAATGTCTGCTAAATGCAACTTAATTGAATTCGACACGACTGGAAAATGCGGCGTTAAACGCGGAAATAACAGTAAAATAGGGTACTAGAAAGATCGGTTTAGCTTAAAGATTAATAAGCTTACAATCGTTATCAAAAACCTTCGACCACTTGACTAAATTTGGATTAATTTTGTAGTGCATTAACCCCCTCCCCCCTTCCCACCCCCTATATCAATGTTGGGTGGTGTTGGGTGGTGATTGGAGATACCGGGGGCTTGCCAACCGCATGAAGATTGATTTGGGTTCCAAAGTTTAGATCCAACATTGATATAGGGGGCCCGGGGGAAGCGAACATCAGCAATGTAGACTGAAAATTGTTAAAAAGTCAATTAAAATATAGGGTGGTCGAAGGTATTTTGCAAACGATTGTCCGAGAGAGAATTCGCAAAGCGTTGTTTATAAGAAGACGTTACAAACATATGTGTATTGATAGGCTATGTTGACAGTATTGACAAAATTTTTTTTAGCTATATCCCTATAGACATGAAATATTCGGCATTTTATGTGAAATGACGACATTTTCTAACATTAACCCCAGGTAATATACCGAAGTGTACAATAATCGTTTTTATTCGGTAATAATTTTGAAATTATTTTTTTTAAAGCAACACAGACATATAATTAATCGAAAAATAATCAATATCAAGCGAATTCAACCAAGTATTTAACTTTTATCTCATTTGTGGGATCCCTGTGTAACACCAAAGAATTTCCAAAACAAGGATCTTGTCTTTGACAAAGACACCGCTTTCTTCGCCACCGCTGACGCTCCTGTTACTCTTGTCAGAGGACTACCATAGACACCACGAATACCCAGATGATGGCAGTATGCTGGCGAGCTTTCCAGTTCACGTATCAAGTGAACGAAAGTGAACGCAAAGAATTACGGCCATGTAAACGCTGCTTCGCAGAATTCATATTGAGCAACAAGAGCTCCAGCAGCTAAATGTCACGCCGTGTCACGCTACTATAATTCCACGATGCTCGCCTATAAACTCAAATAGCTCCATCCACGTTAAACATTTAGCATTTCATGGTATTATTACATAATATACTACTAAAGACAAACATTATCTAAGCTAATTACTGTTTGTAATTTGCCATAGCTGTACATAATTGACGATTCTCAGCGTGACGATGAAACAAAGAATATATGTCACTGAATCTTTTTATGTCGCCAAAAAGCGAGAACCGTTGAAATGTAGTTTATTTACCGTCCAAAAATTAACTTTGGGATTCCTAACATGATTATCCTTATTATTTCTCTCTAAGGAGAGTTAACATGCAGTCATATGCGAAAGTAATCGTGAGAAATAAACAATAATCACCGAGCACCGTGCATGAGAATCGTGAGAAGGACTCAAACACACCAGCCCTCCCCCAAAGACATGTTTTGCCGTGTACAAAGATATTCGTTTATTTTGCTTTAATACTTTGTACGTCCACCTTTTCTTGTTATAATAGCATCGATTCTTTTAGGAAAACTATCGATTAAAGAGTTTATATACGATATATCAGTCTCTTTGAGCGTATTCAGCACTCGTTCGTTAAAATCCGAAAATGTTTCTTTTGTTATGTTTCTTGAAATGACATCATTATCTAGCTAGATTGTACTATTTTTGACGTATTTACCTACACTATCATACACTTTCGCACTCGACGATTGTTGTATGTTTTAGTTTAGACCTATAACATAGTGTGAAATACCGTGTTCGCTACTTAAAAGCTTGTGTTAAGAAAAATACTTCGGACAATCGTTATCAAAAACCTTCGACCACTTGACTAAATTTGGATTAATTTTGTAGTGCATTAACCCCCTCCCCCCTTCCCACCCCCTATATCAATGTTGGGTGGTGTTGGGTGGTGATTGGAGATACCGGGGGCTTGCCAACCGCATGAAGATTGATTTGGGTTCCAAAGTTTAGATCCAACATTGATATAGGGGGCCCGGGGGAAGCGAACATCAGCAATGTAGACTGAAAATTGTTAAAAAGTCAATTAAAATATAGGGTGGTCGAAGGTATTTTGCAAACGATTGTAGTAAGTTAACGTAAAACAATTGAAATGGGAACATTTTCTCCAATGCTGTACATGAATCTAGACCTACCGATTGATTTGCCGTCCACACAAGTTCTTCAAGAGGATCAAATAAAACTGCTGAAATACCAGAATGGTCTCTTCCACTGTTGAAAACACTTCTAATTTCTTGATATTCCTCTCGCACTACAGCACCGCCATGATTGAGTTCCATCTTTCAAAACAACAACTGGTCAGCAGCTGCTCAACTTAGTGATACTGCAGTGCACTTTACATGAAGCAAACTGCTGGCCCGACATAGGAAAACAAACTGTTTTTGTACATACATGTGAGAAAGGAAAACACGTGAGAAAGCCTACTTTTCGGTAATACTGCCTTCGTCTGAACCCAAAACTTTCAAGTGTCGTTTGAGTTCATAATCTTTTTCTGTTACGGAGGAAACGGGAACACTATAGGATAGTATAAAATGGTATAAAATACATGATGTAGCTGCCGTTCTCCTTGACACTGCTGAGCATTGTAAATGCGCCCGCGATGAATACCGGCGGCAGCAGAGCGGCAAAATACAAGTCAATGAAACAAGACAGACTGGTTTGTAGCTTCTTCTTTCGTTCGATCAAGCGGACAGGCGATCACTGTGGTAAGTATTGTAGATTACTGGTATCGAAACACTTGATAAAACCCTATTAACGTACATTGTGTCGTTTAATAACATCGGCAAAAATGTCGGTACGTATACGCTTCCAAAATAGAACAAAGAACACCGATTCTTTCCCACGCGCGTAAGCTGTGTGATCACTGTTATGTTCATTTGATTTCAGTGGATGTATAAATTAAACTTACTTTTGTCCAATGATACGATATATCCTTTGTTTCTAAAATCGTTAAAATTTAATTGAACCATTTACACAATTTATAACGCAGTGTGTTGTTATACAACCGTTTAGATTGTTTTTTTTTTTTGCTCATGAATCTGCATGGTCACGCTTTAATAGAAGATCCCCTTTGCTAAGTGTGATTTTTATAAATATTCTTTTCTTCCAAGAACCTTACAGGAATGTAACAATCTGCCAAGACAAGTAGCACTGGCAAAATCGCTTGCATCTTTTATCAGATGAATTTAAGGAAGCAATCTCTATAATTTATTAGTCCATATTATCAAAACTATACTAGAAATACGTGTCTCGCAGAACCTCACGAAGCTCGGGGGAGGGTGCACCGCGAGTTGAAACTCTCGATTTGTGTATGAGGCTTTTCGCCATGCCACTTTGTCTTCTTTGAAACCAAAAATGTCCTTTCGATGGTTTGCGTACCGTTTACCGTCCGCCATCTTTGTTACCATGCTCCTATGTAGGCTTACATGAAGTAGTACCACATTGTTCCAGGCAACTGCAGGACACCATCAAGTATATTATATATTTTTTTGAACACTGGAATTCACGTGGCTTAGCTCCTGAGGCACGACAAATTTATTAAACTCGCTTTGCGAGGAATTATAATATTTTTACATTCAGCACAGTCCTTTATATTCAGTATTGAATTTGCACTTAAGCTTATATGGTAAAATAAATAAATATAAAGCTTTATAAAACTTCAAAGAATACTAAGGCTTAACAAGGGTGCCTTTAATAATGAGTTCACAAATTTATTCATTTTAAGACTGAGTGTAGTGAACGATTGGACTCAAAGGGCTTTAATACACCAAAAACGTTTTCTTCCAACAACTACATTTCTTAAAATCAGGTACCAGCAATCTTACTGACACCTCTGAAGAGAGCAATATTCAAGGAGCGCAAGATGTTTATCACTAAAAAAAATCAGTATTTTGCGCTTTTGCTATCATGTATTTTATACAGTCAACTTTCTCTTAACCGACACTTCTATAAGATGGACACCTGGTGTTGATCCCTGCCGTTTTCAGTCATTTTACTGTAACGAAACTCTCTATAAGACAGGCACCTAGCTCTCTAAGACGGACAATGGACAATTTGGAACTGTCAACGGACACTTGAGAAGTGCTTTTTTAGTGAAAAATACTTCAAAACGGAAATGTGGGTGCTGAATATGAACAAACGAGTCCACTTTTCTAATATTATTGTTGTTCCAGTTTTTAGGTTTTGCTTAAATGAACGACTTTAAACTGACTTACAGACGTGTATTCATTGTACGTAGGTCAGTTTAGCTTGATTATCTCAGAATTACTGGTGTCACGTTACAGTATCTCGACTCTCCATAAGCCAGACACCTCTCTGAGACAGATACAATGTAGTTGGGGCCGGTCCTGACGGTGTCCTTCTTAGAAAGAGTTGACTGTACATGTACATGAATAAGTAAATTAACACTCCATGAAATATGAAATGAATGCAGCTTTCATCCCAGTTGTGTTGTTACCCCAGGTATTGCAAGATTGAAAAAACTCCCTCGGTGAACCAATACATTAACTATGTTTGGTGAGGAAAGCCACATCAGCCATAGCTGGTTTTCATGCAGGTCCTGTATCCAGATTGAATTAAAATTTACAATGTTGGTTTTTGAGGAGATGGGAAAACCGGAGTATCCGGAGAAGAACCTCTCGGAGCAAGGAGAGAACCAACAACAAACTCGACAACCCACATGACGCCTGGGCCAGGAATCGAACCTTGTCCCTAAGCACACGCAGGGGTTATTCTGTTTTATAATTCAACACATTGATACACTGCCCAAAATGGTCAAAAAGTTATCGATATACGCTATGTCTACATGACGTATATCCAACGAAGGATGCAAATTTTGCATTTTGACAAGAGAATGCAAAAAATGACAGACCGGCCTCAATATTTTTTCTTCAAACTGTGCTTTGTTATCAATGTGTTGAATTTTAAAACTATTATAGCGCTCAAGCTTGCGTGATATCACCTAATTTTAGCCTACCGGTACTCGGCCTATGGCCTCGTCGGCTAATAATTAGGTGATATCACACGCGCTTTTACGCTATAATAGTTAAATATGCCTGCTGATAACAGTTATAACTACACTGCATTAGGGTTGTCAAAAGTACCCATGCAGCTGCTGGTGAAAATCACCCCCTACTTTCATTGTATTATCAGCCAGCTACTTTGCTTACCAGTTCTTTAGAGGAAATGACATTTTAAAAGATATATCCGGTTACTTTCCAATGTCAGATGTCTATTTCAAACTTTTTTGGCAACCATACTGTATTTCCTTATCTACCTGTCCTCATCAGTTATCTTAATTTCTTCCTATTCAGCAAATAAAAACAAAGGATAGAAGAAGGCAATCTTGATGGCTACAGAATTAGCCATACCAGGACAGGTCAACTTGGATATTCCAAGGTGGGACCAATCCACCTTCTGGGGAAGATTCAAACATTTCTTTGCAATAACAGACTGGAGAAAAGCTCTGTACACAAATGCGCAGCTGGATGAGGCAAAAGAAGTTGTTGCGGCTTATGAGTAAGTTAGAAGTAAACTACAGTAGAAAAATAATGTAACCTTGTACATGTACTAAAACCAGGAACATCGGATCACCTGAACAAGGTTTATCCACCAAAACAGACCAGAACACCTATTAAAAGCTGCTTAGCTGGTCAGCTTTTGGTTAAGGTTGGGCTACTTTTAGTCATTATATTTTTCAATAATATTCAGTTTAAAATTTTCCAGCCAGTTTTATTTTTTATTTTCCTTTGTCTTGTGTTATGGTAATGAATCTTGAGGCAAAGGAAAATAAAAATATTTAATTAAAACTGGTTTAAAATTTTTGAACCCCCCCCCCCCCCAAAAAAAAAAAAAAAAACAAAAAAAACAAAAAGAAAAGAAAACAGAAAAGAATAATTAATTCAAACCACAACACATGCTTGATTTATTCAGGGTATACACAGTGTTATGGCTTATCCTGCAAGTATCTTAATCAAATGCTTATCCAAGAACCAGCTAAACAGTATGGTAACCTAACTTTAAGTGTTCTCATTCAGGGTAGTTCTGGGGTTTGGACAAGTTTCAGCATTCTGGTATCCCTGGTTTTAATATAATATACATGTACATGCTGCAAATTCTCTCCTATAAGCAAGCCTTGCTATGGGTTTTATGTACAGTCAACGTTGATTTTATCACTTTCTTTTCTACCTCGTATCTTTTATACAAGGAATTTTTTCATCCAGTGTAACATAACATAATATGTTATTTTAATGTGTCTGCCAGTGTTATTTCCAAATGCCAATCCCCTCCTCTTGATTTGCTATTTTTAGTAAAGATTGATGTCAGTGATCATATCATTGTTAATGTTGAGAAACAAGCTAAAAAGATGACAGAAGATTAAATTACAATATAATCACAGTTAATTTCAATTCTTTTAATAAATTATTTGTCAATTGTCTGTTGTGTTATTGACAGCATTATTTTATCAACAGCAATTATCGCGACTTAGACTTTGCCAAAAATACCCATAGATGGGCTATTACATGGACACCCTTAGATGGCTTAGCAGGGAGGTGTCCATACAGGGTATTCTGGGCTGTATCACACAAGGCCAAGTTGTTCAAAGCCCGACTACAGTACATGTACAAACTCCCTTAGGGTAACACCCCTCTCCCCACCTCCCCATCCCCCATTAGCAGATAGCCACTTATACATGTACGTGTACAACATACATGAAGTAAATTTTATAAAATACGTTATTTCATTTCTTAATCCCTGCCATCAGACAAGGGAAGGCATCAAAATTGTCCATTGATGATCTCTGGCATGCAAAGCATCTGGTGGACTCTGCATTTCACCCAGACACTGGGGAGCGAATGACTTTCTTGGGTCGTATGTCTTTCCAGGTCCCTGGTGGTATGGCAATAACAGGAGCAATGATGCAGTGGTACAGGTCTGTAAAAATATAATATTTATCGAGCCATACATGTATAACTGTTGGCCTGCATGTAGTGGGCTAGTTGACTTGTTAAAAGACTTACAATATTACCATTCTTTGACAGGACTGTCCCAGCTGTAATATTTTGGCAGTGGGTTAATCAGTCATTTAATGCATTGGTCAACTACACCAACAGAAATGCCAAATCAACAATAACTGGAAAGTAAGTGTTCAGTTATAGTGCAGAAGTACAACTGTACTAAAAGCTAAGAACCATGTGGTATATGTACAGTGTACATGTATATGTTGTAGGTCAATTTGTTCTTTAGGTCAAAATGATTTCAAACTAGTTACTCAAGCGCGAAGCGGCATGAGGTAAGGTTTCGGCTCCGTTTTTCTTGTTATTTTTATTTTTTGTGTCACGATTTTGCATGCAAATTTATGCACATATGTTTTAAATTGTGCACTTCCGGTTTACACTTACTGTTCAGTGACTTCCGGCTCCTCTCACTTCCGGTAAAACAGCGTTACTTAAGTGTTACGACAGTGACTCCTACAACCCTACTTACATCACTTATGTTCACGTTAGGTATACTATATAAGACTTAAAAGAATCACTGGCTTCATTGTGGTACAGCCTTTATTGACAGAACATTCAACAGTAAACAACGTGGTTTGCAGGAACGATGACTGAATGAATAGAGTAACTCTTCTCCATGTCGGACATCTTCTTATCATTTTTAAAATACATCATAAAACTTTCTTACGCATGCGCATGAGTATAGGCTGCTTGCAGCCTCTTGTTTAGTTTGATTCTCTTTTGTTCCAGATTCATTACCATAATCCTAAGACAAAGAAAAGAACAAGTCAAACTAGTTTAAAATCATTTTGACCTAAGATCATTTTAAACTACAAGTGAACATATATTTCAACTTTTTGTCATTATTACATGTATTCCAGCTAAAGTAAAAACTGTCTTAATAAATGACATTCTTAGATTGTACATTCATTTTCATTTATACATGTATCAATCATCTCTGTACAAATAAAGTCAATAAACACTTTCACAATGACAAATATGTGTTTTCTGCTATTTTGTGGTATTTCTTTGCAGCTGTTGGTTGTTGAGAAAATGGCAAACTTCTGTTGAAAAAAAGAGAAAACATTTCCAATGTGTTAATACTCGATTTTCATTTTAACCATTTCTTGGGAAAGTTATTTAAACATTGACTTATTTTTATAAGCACAGCTGTTTGTGTCAGCCCATCACTTGTACTCCGGCAAAATATTTATGTACAAAATATTTTGTTATTCTTAGACAGATTGGAATAGCTTATGTATCAGCCACCTCAAGTGCTGTGGCTGTGTCAGTAGGTCTTAACGCTCTTGTGAAGGTAAGAAAACAATTATTACTCATGCATGCAGCGGCATGAGTTATAAAATGGCCCTTTTTGGCCTCATTATTATTCATTATTATAATTACTTATTAATAACAATTAACAACTGCATTGCTAAATGGAGGATGGGTGCCTGGGGTGTCCAGGGGCTTCCACTGGAAGCCAGCCAGCCCCTAGACCAACAACTAACCCTAACCCTAACCATGAAGTCCTGGCAATCCCCGCAACCCAGCCATGAGCCCCCACGCAAGACATCCAGGCACCCATCACACTGGCTGAGCAGTAGAAAAAATAGGGGAGCGGAGGGGGTGGGCAAAATAAGCCAACTAAAACGCCCCGAAGAACGCTGACAAAGACTACAACTTAGATGAGCTAAAAAAATACGTTACCATGTGCTTGCAATGATCCAACTGAGCATGTGCCAATGCTAGAGCCACTGACCGCTAGAAAGTGCTGGAACCGCTCTTTGTTGTTAACTTAGTTAAATTGCATGTAACTGCATTATATTATTATTTTTTGTGTCACGATTTTGCATGCCAATTTATGCACGCATTATTTTAAATTGTGCACTCCCGGTTCATAGCTTTGCCATTTACACTTCCTGTTTAGTGACTTCCAGCTACTCTCACTTCCGGTAAAACAGCGTTACTGAAGTGTCACAACAGCGTCTCCTACAACCCTACTTACATTACTAATGTTCACATTAGGTATATAATTATGTTGTAGTTCAAATTTATCCTTGGTTCAAATTTTATTTTCCTTTGTTTTTGGCCATGGTAATGTATGATAATGAGTTTTTGAACCAAGGATAAATTTGAACTACAACATATATAACACTCAGAAGAATCCCTGCTTCATTGTGGTACAGCCTTCATTTACAAAACATTCAATAGTAAACAACGTGGTTTGCAGGAATGATGACTCAATGAAAGGAGTAACTCTTCTCCATGTCGGACATCTTCTTATGATGTTTAAAATATATCATAAAACTTTCTTACGCATGCGCATGAGTATAGGCTGCTTGGAGCCTCTTGTTTTCATTAATGTTAGTTGGAAATATGTGTACTAGAATCCATACATACAGCAGAGTTCTAGCCTGTGAAACAGCTCCTTTTAGAGGTATTAAGAAAACTATTGAGAATCAAGCACAGAGTGACGCAGGGCAAGAAGGTGGTGGAGTCAGGTGTTGACATGCCCAGGACAAAGAATACATGGAAATGGAAAAAAAATAAATTAGTGAGATGGCAGACCTGTACAGCATACTTTGCAAGGCTGCATGCTCTAAGGAAAATTTCAGGGAGCCCTTCGAGCTCCCAAACATTCCAGCTGGAGAGCCCAGGCCTCAAAATTGGTTGCCCAAATTAAATAATCAATTAATTAATCGATTATCTATTAATTAATCGATTAATTGATAATTAAAGATCAAATTAATTTTCTTTTTCTTTGAACCAATCGTCTTCCGAGTTACCAGTTTTTTCCTTTATCTGTCAGTGCAAGAGTTGAAACAATGCAGCAAGATCTTCATCCATCTCTTTCTTTGAATTGTTACATATTTAGCCATCAACAAAACAAAGGTACTGCTCGCTTATTTCGGTAATTTTAGTTTTCGGGTGTGAGAAAAATCCGCATCTTGTCATGAAACACATCAAAGTTTTCACGCCACACTATGAAACATGGGCAATGGCGCCAAATTTTTTGGGTTTTTAAGACGAAAAATTAATAAACATTCCGGCTTGTTTTAGAATTTTCATAAAAGATGTTTGGTATAAACATAGGAAAACTGCACTTTTTACTGGTTATCTAGGTTAAAATAAATCTTCAAAGGGTGTATCAATGTTGCCTGAAATAAGTGACTGAAATCCCGTGGAGCTTCCTGTGAAAA
Organism: Cladopsammia gracilis; assembly: GCA_022457155.1. Classification (NCBI taxonomy): domain Eukaryota; kingdom Metazoa; phylum Cnidaria; class Anthozoa; order Scleractinia; family Dendrophylliidae; genus Cladopsammia; species Cladopsammia gracilis. The sequence continues at coordinate 449,381 of JAJGOT010000333.1, read as the reverse complement.
CTGCCGTGAAACAGTGGCGGCGGCCCCAAAACTTTTAAATAAATTAATTTCCTGTATTATCAGTGAAATGTTTAATAGGTTAACTGAGCTTTTCATGGATGTGGTCGGAGCGTAACCAGCTCTTCTCTTTTGCTGCTTAATTTAGCCATTGCAAATTTATTTCTATTGATATGTAAATGGCATGATTTGTCACGAAATCAAAATAGCAACGCGGGCTGCCCTGTTTCTAAAAAGAAACAATTCATCATCTCTTTTCTAAATTCTTTTCTGTGTTTGTTTAATGATGCTGGTAGTTTATCTTTCATTATTTTATGTAAAGGAAAAAAACCCATATGTTTTAGCCAAGCAGACACCAAAACCGTAAAAATATATTTGCATAAACGACAACTACAACTTACAAAAATAAATCAGCCCCCGCTTCGCCGGCTGCCCTATATGCCTGTCGACAAATTGAACACTGCAATAGAAATAAACCATGCATCCGATTTGAAAGAGAAAATTTTTATGCTATTTTGAGAAGCAGTACAAATCGAAATCTGTGCGGCTTGTCACATTTTTCTCTGTCGCCCGAAGCCAAATGTTAGTTGCCTCGGGCAACCGGGCTCCGCTAGAGCACAGCCTTGCTTTGAAGTATCAAGTGACCTCAGACCCGGTATCCTTCCCAAGCGACATGTATAGGGAGCCCTCTTTTTTAAGGAAGAATGCTTGACCTGCTCTGATTTTTTGAAAAACTATACATGAACTTTTTAATTCTCTATTTTTATTTATTTTCTAGACAGCGCCTCCTCTCCTCGCACGCTACGTTCCCTTTGTTGCTGTTGCCGCTGCTAATTGTGTCAATATTCCTCTCACAAGGCAAAGGTGAGCAAACAGATTTAGGGTTTTTTTTAGTTTTGGGTTTTAGTTTTCTAGGCATTTCTTCTTTACAAGAAGGACAGAAAAGTCATTAAAGTCATTCTGTTTTGCTAAATACATGTAAAACCTTTTGACCAAGAAAGTTCATAATATAGTCCTAAACTACCAGGTTTTACATGTATTGACTGTATAATCAGATTGCATTATATTGTATGTGTACTGTAGTGACTACATGTACATAAACATGTATCCTAGTCGTTTATTGTTATGATTAACCGGCAAGAGGCTGTATTAATCTTGCAAAATGTTTAAACCTTGATGCTTACTGAGTTTTTAGCTTCTTGCACTACCTGTACTTTTTATTAATAAATTATATAAAACGTTATTCAACCTCATACAGATATTAAAGGCCCACGGTCACCCTGTCGGCTTTGTGGTCGTTTGTTTTTGTTTTCAAATGACAAGCTCGCTCATGATTGGCTCTTTCGGGAATTTTCGACTGCGTTAAATTCGCAATGCATTTTGGGTGACAGTGGGCCTTTAATATTGCATAATAATATAGAATTGCAGTCACACTAAGCAATTTGCATGATTGCATGTACTACAACAATAATTGCATGTACCGTGAAAACTTGTCTAGCCCAATGCAACTCAATTCAAATCTCACAAGAGAGTGTTTACTTTCTTTGAATGGTACTTTGTGCAAAAAAAACTGTCTAGTGAATGGTCATTATTATAGTAGCACTTCAATAGTAGTGGCCACCATTGCTGTTGGAATTAGCAGGCCTAAAGGGACCGAAACTTTCAGGTAACGGCTACTTTCGCACAGCTTTATTATATTTTCCCCTTTCTCAATGGATTCATTGGACGGTATTCTTTGGCATTCTTGTACAGTAAAATGCTAAGCTCTTTCATCTACATGGAGACATCATGCACTAAATGAGGCCTTCCAAGGGGGGTTCTGGTGTCGCTTTGTCGCTTGTTTTCGAGCCAGCCTGTCGCCTGTTTCATTAGGGAAAATGTCGCTGTTGTATTTTGTCGCCTTCTCTAGCGAAAAAATTCATAAAATGTCGCTCTTTTTCTGTCAGTTCCTGTCGGCTGTCGGTGTTTTGGAAAAAGATTGTCGCCACATTTTTAGGTCATGTCGCCTGTCGGTGAAACCCCTTGGAAGGCCTCCTAAGTATTAATTAGGATTACATTATAATTAGTATAAAATCCGTGTAAAGCGCTTTTGATCATTTTAATGTTAAAAGGTGCTATATTAAGTGAATAAATTATTATTAATTATTATAAATGACTATGATATTTTCGATTGGATCGTTACTTTTGGGTGGGCCGTTAGTTTCAGGTAGGCCATTACTCTTGGGAATTACATGTACTAGGCACTATTTTCAGAACTCTATGGTACTTATAATATTAAATAAAGATGATTTATTTTTTTTTTTGCTTCAAACACAGAATCACTACAGACCTGTACTAAGCGATGTCTTAACTTTAGATTTTTTTTTCATTTTTGGTATTTCTTTTAGAGAAATAATAGATGGTATTGTTGTGTTTGATGAGAACAACAATCCTGTAGGAAAATCAAAGAAGGCAGCGGCTAAAGGAATAACACAAGTTGTCATCTCCAGGATCACAATGGCTTCACCAGGAATGAGTGAGTTACCAAATTATGGGTTTAACCCATTCACTCCCAGAGTCAAATATGAAGACATGTAATAATAATACATCTCTTTCTTGTTTTTAATAATGTTTATTTTATTTTCAGTTGTCATACCTATAATAATGGAAAAAATAGAGAAATATCGCTTCATGCAGGTTTGTGTATCCAAGAGATCACTTTTTATAGTTTAAGTGTGACCAGATCTTTTGTACATTGCATCGTAAACACATAATACATTTACCTGCCTCCTATTCTTAATGGCCAATATTAGAGCTGCATGTGCTCATACATGTAGATTGTCAGCCAATCAGCTTCACATAGGCTTGCCATGTTTACAATGTTTACAATGAAGTACATCGGTCGTGACTGATCACCCCATTCAGCCCAGTGACACCCATCTTATGGTCTATATGCCACATGCTGACTGGCTACAGTGTAGTCCCACCACTGGCCTTGCATGCCATAGTTGTGTTCCTTGAGCAAGAGTGAGAAAACATTATGACTCTGACGCCATCTTGGACTACAAGGTTTATATCAGCAAGCGTAAGGATCTGGCGCAGGAAATTTAACGCTTGGTGCCTATCACAACGAGATTGGCGAGATACCAGCAAAAGTCTGACGACTCCCGAACACTGGGTAGCTGAGAAAGCACAATAACAGCCAAAACTGAGGCCCACATTGCTCGTCATGGAATCCCACTCCTGAAACCAAGTTGTGTTCCTCGAGCAAGAGTGAGAAAACATTATGACTCTGACGCCATCTTGGACTAGCCACAAGGTTTATTATATCTCCCATCGTGCATCTCGCACCGTAACACCATAAGCAGCACTTGGGTCCTGGACAAGGGTTCCCCTTACCTTCTCCCACAAAATTTGTGCCTTTCGATAATTGTGTGTTGAAATTAATTGTGAATGAGAGTAGAAGAGAGTCGCTGAGAGTGTACTAGGCCAACTTCAACTCTCGGCAATTCTTGCTTTCATTTGGGACTAGAAGTATACTTCACTGAGAATTACTAAGTGCACATTATGTGAAGTTAAAGGATAATTTTTCAGTTGACATTTAAAGGTACTGACAGTTTTTTTTTTTTTTTTGCTTTTTTAACAGCGCATAAAACCATTACATGGGCCTCTTCAGATGTTGATGTGTGGTGTTAGGTAAACAACCTTCAGTTCATATTTTATTATTTTTAATGCTACAGTGAAACCTGTAAAAAAGCAGACACCCCCGAGACTCTCGCTAGTGTCCACTTGATAGAGAGGTCTGCTGAATACAGGTTCATTTACAGTAAATATAGGAAGGAAATTTAGGGAACCAAGCAGCTGGTGTCCTCTTAATATGGGGTCTGCTTAATAAAGGTTTCACTGTATTAAATATTAATTGAGTGCAGTCATTGTGTACAATCAAACACTGCTTCTTTGATACATGTACATGATAGTGTACAAGTCTTCTCTGAGTCTCTTAAATCAAAATTTTTGGCTTAATCAGACTGTCATGTAGTCACCAGTATTTTCAAAAAGTAGCCCACCCTAGCTGTTGATCAAAATACCTGATTTGGTTATGATTATCCCTTTCACTCCCAGAGTCAATTATGAAGACATGCAATTAAGTTCTAACTTTTGAATCTGTTGATAAAATCCTATGATGTAACCATTCAAATGAAACCTTGAGTCTTTGGCAGTACTTTTGCATGGTACCATGTGATTTTCAATAATTTTACAAGTTAAATGAAAATTAGAATGCTTCTTGAATTTTGATATTTGGCACTCTTGGGAATTAATTACAAGGGTTATCAAGAAAAGTATGGGATTGTACTCTGCAGTATGTACATATCTACACAATATGTGATTGTATTATTTAATTTTTGTATTCCAGTTTGTGCTTCATGGTTCCTGCTGCATGTTCAATTTTCCCTCAGAGATGGTAAATATTATTTTTTAAAACCCTTTTTGCTCTCAGCCATTTGATTCATACTGTAAAGTGAAGTTCAATGACTGATTAATTATGTTGCTGCTCTTTTAACTTAGTTTGTAATCTTCTTGTATAATCTTCAACTGATCTTTTTAATAGGGAGAGGAAGGACTGTCAGTTGTCATTATCTTATGTCCTAATTATTGTGTAGTTCCAGAAAAAATCCATACCCACCCCATGGAAGGTCATTGGAAATTCTTAGGGGGAGGGGGGTCTTAAAAGCCAACATTTTAGAAGCAAAAAGGGTGCTAAACAAAAAACCTTCCATGGGGGGAGTATGGATATTTTCTGGAACTGCACATTTAATTATATTTAATATTCGTGATACATGTACTGATAGATTGGCCCATGCATATGTACATAATTATACATGGAATAGCTAGGTTTAAGCAATCAGAAATAGTGACCGCATGCAACCAAAAGTAATAATCTTGTCGTAGACAGCTTAGAGGGCTGCTACAGTAAATCTGAAATCTTTTTGAAAAGTATGTAAGTAGTTACGACCTTAGGAGGAAAATGACCTTTAAGTTACCCAGACCTAAGACCGATATGGTCAAGAAATCATGCTCATATAAGTCAATTATTCGGTGGAATGCTCTGGAAAATCAGATGAGATCAATTCAAGATGTTGATGCTTTTAAAAAGTCACTTAAGTGTATTTTTAAGCCACATATATTATGATGTGCTTTGAAATTTTATTGTTATAAATACGTAGAATTCTTATATTGTCTTATTAATTGTAATTATTTCTGAATAATCCTATGTGTCGAAGCCAAGAATATGTTAGAACATCATATAGAATAATGATGCGACATCACGTCTGCTGTACATGTTCGACGTACTATATATTAATGAAAGAAAAAATTCGTGTCCCGAGCAGGATTCGAACCCACGTCTCCCCGTACACTAGTCGGGCGTGATATCCACTACATCAACGGGTCACCACGCTGGATACGTGGCAACTTATTGATGTTAGTAGATAGAACGTGGCCAATCCATGGAACATTTTTCTTTCATAGTACGTTTCATAGCCTCTGAAAACCTCTCCTGGTTTAGTACATTTCTGAATAATCCTATGTGTCGAAGCCAAGAACGTGTTAGAACATCATATAGAATAATCATGCGACATCACGTCTGCTGTACACGTTCGACGTACTATATATTAATGAAAGAAAATGAAAACGAAAAAAAATGAAACGTACTATGAAAGAAAAATGTTCCATGGATTGGCCACGTTCTATCTACTAACATCAATAAGTTGCCACGTATCCAGCGTGGTGACCCGATGATGTAGTGGATATCACGCCCGACTAGTGTACGGGGAGACGTGGGTTCCAATCCTGCTCGGGACACGAATTTTTTCTTTTCGAGCCCTGCGTTGTAGAGAGGTGGCCGTTATGGGGAGGTTATCAATTAGAGCATTTGAGTGAGTGAATGAAAAGTCAGGACAAGAAAACATGGCTGTTGTAGAAAGGTGGTCATTATGGGGAGGTGGCCATAGCTAGAGGTTCTACTGTATACATTCAAGTACAGTTACAAAAAAATGTTTTCTTAATCTTCTAGTTCCATGTCAGTGGATAAACTTGAACCAGAGGCACAAGAAGCCATCAGAAAGAAGCATCCAGGGATCAAAACTGTCTATTTCAACAAGGGACTTTGATGTTCCAGTATTGTTAAATAGAATTGATATTAATGGTAATGTATTTATAATACTTGTATGCTGTTTTCTCAAGGAAGAACATACAACAATACCCACTTTTCTCCCAGGCCTTTACATGGCTTGCCCTTTGTCCCACTGCACCCACGTCACCGTTTGCAAATTAATAGATCTTAAATTAGGTAGACATGTAGTTTCCTGTACAGTAGCTGCAGCCATCTCAGTGCCAGGCAGCAAATTAGTAATGTTATACCAATATAGTTAGTGTTGTTATTGCAGATAGCAGATAATAAAATTGCAAGTTTGTAAATCAGGTAATTAAGCAGCACATTCATATTATTATTATTGCCCTGCAGTAAATCTAACAAGTTGTGGTCAATTTTTCTTTTCATAATAATTAGTTGATGGGTTTGATTTCGTTTTTGGAAAATTGAATACTGGGGTTTTAAAAGATATCAAAATATGTTTAAATATATAGCAAATTTAAAATGGTGGAATCTGCGGAGTTTGTTCTACTAGTAATGAACTTGATCTGTTTCTGGATCTACATGTAGACTGTATTAAGTAATGATCCGCACAAGAAGGAAAGTGCTGAACGGCAATACACGATGGAATGTCAGCTTTTTTCATTGTTACAACTAATGATCTGATTGGCCTAGACTCAAAAATCCCTAAAAAGTTAAGGTTTAAGGTGCATTTTGTCTAATTATTTCAAGGTACATGTATCAAGTAATTTGAGACCCAATCGTTTAACATGCAATTTTTAAAAGATATAATTGTATTTGGAGAACTTCACCACAGAAGCAAAATTATTATCTATAATAAATTGTCTTCTGCTATTTTGATTGGTTAAGCACGAACATTTCCTAAAATTTATTTGACGCAAATGGATTTTCTTTATTTTTAGACTGAAATATAATAGTCAACCATCAGCCCCTCCTCTATTCTAGAAATCAAAGATATTCTATGTGGGAAAGAGCCAATGCCGCAGAACAATGAAGTTTACGGTAGTTCTTATGTGGAGCATTACTTGTTATAAATAACTAAATTAAAAAAGAAAATTCTGTGACTAAAAATAGCTGTAATTGGACACATACATCTTGTGTGCATGACAATCAGGTGCACAGCAAAAGTTATAGTAATTATTATAATTTCTATCCCTTAACCTTTTGAGTACATAATTTGTAGATATAAAAGTCTGCATAGACTTTTTAATCTCAAATTTTGTTATGATTATGATTATTACAATGTAGTTGGTCTACTGTACGTGTCATACAATTCAGGGGTAACCATGCTACGTGCTGGCTGTCTTGAAATAATTCGCCTGATTACTCCTTGAATTGTACTCTACCGGCTCAGTCCAAAATTACTATGGGCAGTAATTTTTTTATTACAATTGGTTATTTTGTAACAATTGATTTATTGCTATCAGGGGGACAAGTGTTAATTTGTGTAATATTTATTTAAATTTTGTTGTTGGTCTTTTTTCTTGTGTCAATGTATACCCTGTTGGGTGAGGCTGGCTAACAGTGCTATAAATAATAATGTATTTGTTTTATTTAAAACATTTTCAAGAGAATTATACAGCAAAATCTTTATTTTGTCAGTAGGTAGCAAGCTCTTTGTGCTTATGGGCAGGGATTGGGGAAGGGGGGGGGGGGGCGGGGTTAGCAGGGAAGGAGAGAGACATTCAGTAACTACTGGCAGGTATTAACAGCTGCATAGCTTGCTTATATTAAATGAACTTATCAAATGAATATTTTTTACTTGCACACAGTCACAAAATATCATTCTCAATATTGTGTAATTATACCATTGTAACTGACAAAATGAAATTAATGTAGACCTGCACTGCACGTGGGAATTGAACATTAAAATAATAAAATATCTGTTAGTAATGAAATATTGATATTAATAATTGTTTGACATTGTTTTGGTTCCAATTTCTTGATATTAATTCAATTTTACCAAGTTAACCATTTCTATAGTGCCTTCTCCTTCGGACCCAAAGTCCAGCACACTTACCAGCTACACCACCATGTTTGCCTCCATGACAATCATGTACTAAATCTTTTGCTTTTTTAGCAATAATTGCTATTTCTATGATTGAGCAGTTTGCTGCAACAGACCAACCTTGTCACCAAGGCCATTCCGGAAATTACAGAAATTATGGTCAGGAGTACATCACATTTGTCACTGACATCTTTGTCCACATGAAATGGGGGTTCCAGATTGCCATATTACATGACTTGTATATAATTTTTAATTATTTTCATGGTCATCTGTAAAGAACATTCCTAGTGAACAGGCTCCTTTTGGGGTGTATTAATGGGTTAAAAGAAATCAGCAGGCGGAGCGTGAGCCAAGCACGGACTCCGCTCGCTGATTTCTTCCCAATACCCTCCAAAAAGGAGCCTGTTCACAGGCTACGGCCTACTCCGCACTAGTGTTCAATATGTCATGAAATGTTGCATTTAAACGGTTCTGGATTTCAAGAAGACAATCATGTCTCCCAATCTCTGGAAACAACCTCAGGGCCGTCAGTTGTTCGAAGGACGATTAGCGCTAATCCAGGGTTAATTACCATGACAACTCATATGTTCTGTTGACAGTTAATCCAGGATTAGTGCTAATCAGGCTTTGAACAACTCGGCTCAGAAGACAATATTTCATTATGTTTCATGTGACAAAATATTTCTCCATTGTGTAGTTCCAGAAAAAATCCATACCCACCCCATGGAAGGTCATTGGAAATTCCTAGGGGGAGGGGGGTCTTAAAAGCCAGTATTTTAGAAGCAAAGTATGAAGCTAAACTGGAATTTCCTGGGGGGACGGGGGGTGCTAAACAAAAAACCTTCCATGGGGGGAGTATGGATATTTTCTGGAACTGCGTTATATTCTTGTCTTATTTCAACAGCTTTGTCCAGCAGTTTCACTACATCGTTATTTTGAACAAGGTTACCCTGGGTGCCAGAGGTGTTTATTTTTTAGTGAAAACGGCAAATTTGAGCGGTGAAGCCGCGACCAGGCGCAACGCGCCAAGAAAAAATAAAAACCTTGTCTCGCGAGCTTCTAACCGTTTATGCGGTTAATTTCACTCATGATATTCAGAGAACGGACTCTGGGTCCAGGGTGGAACAAGGTTGGCAACAGAGACATTTTGCAGACAAAAGCCTGTTAATTAATTTTCAGATTGAATTCCTAATTTTGAATCTCTACATGCACCGATGCACTGATGGAATTGTCACAAGCAATTATGACAGGCAAACTGCAGCCACATGCACAGTCTGACTGGATGGGCAATGGCGCACTTGCTGTCGTTGTTCAATGATCAAGCCACACAAAACATGCCACACACATTGCATACATGTACTGATGGAATTGTCACACGCAATAAATATATATTATGACAGACAAACTGCCACATGCACAGACTAGATGGGCAATGGCGCACTTGCTGTTGTTGTTCAATGATGAAGCCACACAAAACTTGACTAAAGACACTAACTCTTGGCATTAACTTTGCCCATCCTATCCCTTAGCTAGCCTGAAATCTATTAAATGTATATTTAATACATTGAGTGGATAAAGCTGTGAATATTAACATCCTCAGGTAAAAATACTATCAATGTATATAGTGAAACTAGTGATCTTATATCATTTAAGCAATAGAACACTTTTTCTGAGTTTACCGGCACAATAGTCAATAGGTTTTTGACCAATCAGAGCGCATGTAGTACCTCAGTTATTTTATAATTCATTTTAACAGTTAAATTATTGATATAATTATATATATATATATATATATATATATATATATATATATATACTTGATGGCATGGGTTGTATGGTCAAAGATCACCCAAAGACCATCTAGCTTAAAACTGAGAATCACCAAATTATTGAACCTGACACAAATTAATTCTTCTGAAGATTTCCAAAAAATTGTCATAAATTTCAGAAAAATTATAATTTAGAATACATTGTACGTATTAAATAACCAAACAACAACCGGCTAGGGTGGTGCAGCTGTTTTTAATGTTACATCACTCACACACTTGTGTAATCGACTCTTGAATTGCTTGATATGATCATGATGATATTAAGAAATTGCTGTAAATAAATTAAAGCAATATCATAAGCTCTTTGAAATGACTGTTAATAATAAATGACAGTGTTATCGCGAAACGTCTAGAATTTAGATTTTGTCTTTTTTATCAGTTTTCTACGTTACATGTATGTCGCTTTCACTTATTAATTAGTTGTCCTTGTTTGAAGTTTTCATTTAATAGTTCTATTGTTTACTTTGTCTTCAGTGTTATCACGACGTCGTTAAGGTTACGTAATTTGTCAAGTTTTGTGCGTAAGTTCAGTCCTGAATGTCAGCGTTTTTGTCAGAATTTTACAGAAGGTTTACCGTTTGCAGCGTATATTTTTTATATCGTTAAGTCAGGACACCGTTAAGGTAATGTTTTGTAGTCGCATTCATACAATTGTAGGTTTTCTACGGTTTCTGATATAGATATAAAAAACTATAATCAATGTGTATTTTACTGCTAGTAATCAACATTGGCTGTCTGCAGTTATGTAACAGGGATACACTACAATTTTTTACCACAAATCAAATCACAGGGCACCCACACAAACTGTGTGACCGTTCATATTTTAAAATTTAGAGGAAATGTATGGGAATAGCAAGAGGTTATTTATTATTGTAAAATACTGCAGTAAATGTTTACATTATAAGAACAAAAGAACGATTTTTATCTGACATTGTGTGTTACACCATTATAGCAATTTGGAGGTTTTGTATGGGATGTCTACTTTACGCTCAGGTAAACGTCCGATGCAAAACCATTTTATCGCTAAAATTTGTTGTTTTCAGCTACAGGATGACAACACACAAGTGTGTGTTACATTTTATTAAGGGTAAGATTATCTTTATTCTGAACTTATATGCAACTATTCACCACTGAGTATTTTACAATAATATTAACTTTTCGACATTCCCATATTATATCCTCTAAATTAAGAATACAAATGGTCACACAGTTTGTGTGGGTTCCCTGTGATTCAAATATTAAAGTGTATATTATACTGCAGTGGTAAGACATTGTCAAATAATTTTTTTAGTTACTCAGTGGTAAAATCTAATGAATGACCCTGCAATAATTGAGCATTGTATTGTTAAATAAATTTACAACTTGCAATTTTTCTTTAAACAAATGAATGGTTTTTTAAGGGGAAGTATCACAGAATTTTGATGTTTTTTAGTCAAAGCCATTTTACAATACCTTTAATTACAAATTTACAAAATAATACTTATTAAAACACCAAGAGAGTGAAATCAACCAATTCTTGAAAGAGAGACAGATTATGGTCTGTTCTAGCCCATTTGGAGACAAAAATGTGGTAACTTGAAAAAGATTAATAGGCTAATTTTTTTCAAGTTGTATTTGATTGTGACCCAGTCTGTCTATGACCAGAGACACTAATCAACAGTTTTGATATATTTTGTGATAAATTTTATCACACCATTGGAGCTTTATTTTTCAGTTTCTGATCATACAATAACATTTTTTGCTTTTTAAAATGACACCAAATCCCCTGGATACTTCCCCTTTAAGCTTAATTATTTGCCTTTAAAAATTGCAAAATTAGCAAAATGGTATTATTTTCATTAAATAATGTCTTATAACAATTATAATAATTATTACAACCCAAACAAAATGACATCAAGGAATATACATGTAGTTTTGTGAGTGTCTTTTGGATAACTAATTTATTAAAATAATAATAATTAAAATAAATCTGACCTGATTTTGAGATCCAAACTCAAACTCGTCTGTAACAATTACTCACCAGCACTCATTAGACAAGCAAGCAGCTGCTTGTAATAATTACTATCAATGCTTATATTAAACAATTAAATAAATTTATTTTAAATGAATTAATTTAATTATAATTATAATTAACAGCCAAAATCTCCACTAAAAGATGTCTCTGTTACCCATGTTGCCATGCCCATTTGCTAGCAGTGACTCCTCCCATAAACAAACACTAGAATCGATGTAAGATGACACATGAATTGTTTGCAAACTAATTAGACAATTTAACTTACTGTAGAGTTCTGAAAGTAAGGGCCCCCATTACTTTTGGAATAAACAACGTTTGGGTAGCAGTTACTTTTGGGCACCTAAAATATGTGAGTAATTGAACAAATGCTGAATAAGATAAATGTCGTTTTAATTCTCTCTCTCATTGATTTTTCGGTATTCTTTGGCATTCTTGTACAGCGATTAAAAACACTTAATAAGCTATAATTCCTCTTCACGGTGACGTCACTATTGCATCTATTGGACCATTACTTTCGGGTAGCCTGTTATTTTTGGGTGGACCGTTACTTTCAGGTAGGCCGTTAATTTCGGGTAGGCTGTTACTTTCAGGTAGGCCGTTACTTTGGGTGGACCGTTACTTTCAGGTAGGCAGTTACTTTTGGGATTTTACTAGAAAGGTCTGAAAATTAACATTACAGTCGGGTTGCCGTTACTTTGTTTTTTTGGTGGGTGTGAATCTACTTTCGGAACTCTATGGTAAATTAACATGAAGCCACTGTAGATAGGCCATGTTTGCTTTAATTTGGAGATAACTGGACTGACTGGTGCATGATGTGTATTTCAAATCTTACCAGTAAAACTTAACTGTTAAGTTACAAATAAACATTGAGTATAAAATATAAAGGAGCTTATATTGTGGTGATTTCACTATAGAGCATTTTCACATGATGTCACATGCACAGTGGCCATATTGGTGTCCCAAAACAATGAAATGGCAACCATATATATTGGTGTCCTAAACAAATCCTATATGGGACTTCAGCTCTATTCTTTAATATTCAAACATTTTCTATTGGTTTAGCACTCTAATATGTTAATATTGCCGCCAGTCACGTTTTGCACTGAGTAAAAACACTGTTTTTTACAACTTTTAACTGCAGTTAAAATACATTAAAACCAAAAATATTATACATGAAAACCACTCCTACAGACACCAACAAGAGTAAAAACCGACAATGTGTATTTATTAATACATTCTCCTTGGAAGGACAAACCATTATTTGGTTTTCAGCAATCTGTCCATAAAAATTAAACTCGAAAAACATATAGTTCACCAACTCTCAAAATGAAGTTATTAATCCAATATTTACCACCCCTGTGCTCATTTGTAATCAATTATTGAAGTACAGTAGCTACCGGTAGTATTGAATCAACTGACTTTTTAACAGAATTGCACGGGCGACTATAGTTGTATCATTCTTTTGAATTTTGGCAGCAATGAAAAGGTGAATGATTTATTTCAGTGATTTCTTGTTGTGCTGTTTACTTGTGTGATCATAACACATCAACTTGAACCATGCGTCGTCCCACATAAACTCTACAAAAGAAAAATGATTAAGAGAAAATTATGATCATTATTAATATTATATTTAAAACAAAATTTCAACTCATAATAAGCTCTGATGAGCTGCATGGATTTCATTTATTAGTGGAAATATCTTCACGTACGCATTGTGTGCCTACATGTACTGTATTGTTCAATTAAAGGCATCTTTGCTGGTTATGTCACTAGTGCATACCAAGCCTTACCCAATTCCAAATGCAATGAGATGAGAGACCACAACAGCAGGTACAATGACATAGAAATTAACGTTCATCAGTTCAGCACTACTGGAAAAGAAAGGCCGATATTTTAGTCACAAATTAACACTAACATTAACTGAAGTAGACATTCCTTAAAAGTTGCATGTTGCTATTACATTTAAAAATTTTAAAGAAATTTATTTCATACAAAACACAATAACTTTGCTTTGACACTGAATTACAATTCTTCAGTTGTGGAACTGTTAACAAACTTTAAGGCATATTCACATGGAAAACTCGTTTGGCAAAAGAAGTTGGTGTGACATGCTCTAATTTAAAGCAGCAAAATCAATTTTTTAAAAAACAAGAGGCTGCAGGCAGCCTATATTTATACTCATGCGCATACGTAAGAAAGTTTTATAATACAGTGTATATATATATATATATATATATATATATATATATATATATATATATATATATATATATATATATATATATATAAACATGATAAGAAGATGTCCGACATGGAGAAGAGTTTATCCTTTCATTCAGTCATCGTTCCTGCAAACCACGTTGTTTACTATTGAATGTTTTGTAAATGAAGGCTGTACCACAATGAAGCCAATGATTCTTCTACGTCTTATATATACCTAACGTGAACATTAGTTGTGTAAGTAGGGTTGTAGGAGACGCTGTCGTGACGCTTCAGTAACACTGTTTTACCGGAAGTGAAAGTAGCCGGAAGTCACTAAACTACGGTGGCCCAAAAGGGTCAAACACAAATCAATTTCCCAAAACACAAATCAATTTCCCAAAACACAAATTAATTTCCCAAAACACAAATTAATTTCCCAAAACACAAATCGATTTCCCAAAACACAAATCAATTTCTCAAAACACAAATCGATTTCCCAAAACACAAATCAATTTCCCAAAACACAAATCAAAAGACTGGGCACTACTCAATATTTTATTCGAGAGAGCCTGGAACGGTAGGGTCTTTCGTGTCCAACATGGCGACTGTTTTTACTGTTTAGTCCATGTGCTTTTTGCTTCGAGTATGTTTTGCAGTAATTGTGGCAGTTTGCTAAAGGAAAGTTTCAAGTTTTGTACAAAATGTGGAAATCCATCGGGCCAGAACTCTGATGCTCGTCCTTGTACGCTTGAGCCGATTGATAGTGATGGCCGAGCAGGAAGCAGCACAAGACCTACACCAGGTACAGTGACCTCTGATGAAGCCATTCCTACATTAAACACTTTCATGCAAAAGAAAAAGGAAGAGAGAATGTCGCACTTCAAGAAGAAGACGAAGAAGAGGACTAATGAAAAGGAAGAGCCGCCCGTGACAATCAACGTTGGAATTATGCGTTACGTGGAAGAGGAAAGCTCGTTCAAACCGGGTGTGTCTAAAACGAAGACCCAAAAACGAAGACCGAAGACCGAAGACCCCCTGGTCTAAAACGAAGACCCCCTGGTCTAAAACGAAGACCCCCTGGTCTAAAACGAAGACCCCCTGGTCTAAAACGAAGACCCCCTGGTCTAAAACGAAGACCTCCTGAAATTATTAACGTAGTCATATTGTAAGATCACCTTGTCGCTAGTGGCCTAGTCTACGCGTTGCGTGACACCCCAAAAATCGCTGCATTTTAAGTGTTGTTTGTGTGAAAGCTCTTATATAATTATTTAAAAGGGAAATCCAAGGAGAAATGATAGAAAAATTCAAGAAATTGAAGCAGGGATGATTAGGCATGATGCATGGATCGATGATTGTTGATTGATTGGAGTCCAATTCGTCGAGACAAAAGCCGTCAAATTTCGTCAAATTAGGTTTCAGAAAAACCCAAAATAACCAGATGTCCCGCGCATTTCGACCTAAGACCTCTGAAAATGTAAGACCTCTGAAATAATTAACGTAGTCATATTGTTAAGATCACCTTGACAAGCAACTGCATTAATAGTCTCGGCTAGTCTACGCGTTGCGTGACATCCCAAAAATCGGCTGCGTAGGCTACAGCATTTTAAGTGTTGTTTGACCTGTGACCTGAGCGGAAGTCATTTCAAATGCAAATCCCTTGTGGTCTAACAGTTATCGATGTCTTAAAGGAAGTGTGTACGACGCCAGTATGTTAGCGCGAATTTGCAATTTTTTTTGTTTTCTCTTTGGCTCAATGGAGTCAATAAATGCAAGTCGTCGAGACAAAAGACAGGCGTCCAGTTAGATACACCCGGCCTGTATCCAGCTTATACAGCGATTATGCACTAGACCAGGGGGTCTTCGTTTTAGACCAGGGGGTCTTCGTTTTAGACCAGGGGGTCTTCGTTTTAGACCAGGGGGTCTTCGTTTTAGACCAGGGGGTCTTCGTTTTAGACCAGGGGGTCTTCGTTTTAGACCAGGGGGTCTTCGTTTTAGACCAGGGGGTCTTCGTTTTAGACCAGGGGGTCTTCGGTCTTCGGTCTTCGTTTTTGGGTCTTCGTTTTAGACACACCCGTTCAAACCTCAACGAGGCAAAAGTTTGCCACTAAAACTTCGCAAAACGGCAGAGAACGAAGAGATTTTGAAGCTTGCAGTAGCAAAGCACGCAATGCACAATGGAAATGAAATTTTGCACAGCCTTCCCAGTGGCTACAAGTTACTATATCCGGATGGAACAGAAGTTCAAAAACTTAAAGAATCAGATCAGGCTTTCACCCTACAAGGATACAAATCTGAATTGGGGAAACCCTACAATCGGATAACATTTTATCTTTGCACTACTTCAGACTTTCTTGATCACAGCCTCAAAGGTTGTGTTTACACAGATTCTGACAATGATAATGAAACTGAAAAGGATTTTGAGGAACCAAGTGAACCAACACAGTCAAAAATCAGCAAGTTCACTCATCGACTTTTCACACAGGTGAGAATTCAAAATTGCTCAATAGCGTAGCGCACAATTACTATTAGAACTAAAACTCAGACAAACAAACCAAAAGTGACTCTCAGGGGATTCCTAATTACGAATTTCTATTGTCAGAAATGCAAGAATAAACAAGAATAAATTATAAACTCAGACAAACATGAGTACTGACGTCATTTGTGCGCTACGCTATACATAATGTAAACATATATTGAGCACCCCACCTCCCTCACACCCCTCTCCCCCATATACTCCTCTTCCCCACACCCCTCTCCCACCTTCAGATGTGAAAAAATGATTTTGTTTTATTATTAAAATTTCCTTGTCATTGTGTGTAATAGGAAGATGAGGAGGCACAAAATAAAGAGCAAGAACAATCTGGTAAAATACAATCTTATTCAGATATATTTTATAATTGGAAAACATTGCCATGAAGTTGTCATGCCTATCATGATAATGGTATTGTGAGATTATTATTGTGAGATTTTTTATTAATGAGTTCATATTTACTAGTGTTCTTCATATTTTTTTAAAATAATAGACGTTGTGGTCAGACTTCTACTATACCTGGGAAAATTTCAATTTACCTGGTCAACTTCATTTCTCAAGGTCAAAAGTTCACACGGATGAGATTTTAATCATCTCATCTGGGATTGTCTTGCAAAATAGTAGTTGTTGTTCATATTTGGTTATTGTTTTCTAACTCTAATGAGAATTACAAGATTGGCATTTTTTTTGTCTGCATGTTCATGTAACTGTGTTTATTTACATGATAACAAAAAATAAAATTGAAATTAATTTCATGTTTGTGTATGTTCTCAAATGCAGATGCAGTGTTAGATATACCAGTGTTTTCCACATCTGATCAAATGCCTGGGCCATCTATCAATCACCTTGCCACCAGTGATGCCAAAGACACCCAAATAAAGAACGATGAACAAGTTGCGAGGTCATTACAAGAAGAGTTCAACAGAGAGTCTGACAATGAACCCAGCCAATTTTATTCAACAATAGATGATCAGGCTGGTGTACTGAAAGCACTGGAAGAGAAGGTAATAAGGGAAAAAGACTCCTTGTTCCTTGTGGTAAGAAGAGGTGCACCATTAGATAGAGTTCTTTACCTCTGGCGTAGAGAATCACGCAAAGTCTCTCCTGAAAATGAACTTAGAATCAAATTCCTTGGAGAGGATGGGATAGATTCCGGTGCATTGACCAAGGAGTTTCTCACCTTGACAGTTACAGACATTGGGAAAAAGTTGTTTCCCAATGGCAGCCCTGTACACTCAACAAATGATGTCCACAATGGAAATTTTAAAGCATGTGGAGAAATAGTGGCAACAAGCTTAGCCCAAGGAGGGCCGCCACCATGCTTTTTAGCAGAATGTGTCTATAATACTTTGGTACTGGAAAGTGACATTGACTTCACAAGTGTCAGTCCTGAACAACACCTGACTTCGACTGAACAGGAACTACTTCACCAAATACAAAGGAATGTCATTGATTATCAAGATGCTATCATAGAACATGGGTACACAGGGGTGATCAATGAAGCAAATGTGGACTCCATCACTGCCGCAATTGTTGTCAGTATGTTGAGCAGGAGAACCCTTTGCCTCAAGGAATTCAAAAAAGGGTTGCAGTGTTATGGGTTGTCAGGTGTTATTTCCAGATATCCACACCTTACTCGAGGTCTGTTTGTTATGGGACAGCAGCAAAAGGTGGATGCTAACTACCTCTTGTCCTTGATGACACCTGAATTATCTCCAGAAGGGTCCTCACGGCGACAGAAAGAAGACGAAATAATGGACCATTTTCAAGACTTTCTGATTAGCCTCGATGACGAGGTCATAACAGGCTATACAGAAGCTATAGCCTTTGATATGGGTAATGATTTAAATGTTGTAAATGTAGATCAATGCACCCCTGATGATCAGGAGATGGCTACCTTTAGCACCCCAGATCTAACACCAGCAGGAGTCCTTGGTTGGCTAACAGGACAGAAACATAGGGAGATTAGGAAAACAGACCTTGGAATAACTGTAAAGTTTGACCATGAATGTCTGATGCGTAACCCTGAACACAGGCTATGCTTCCCTTCTGTGGGGGCCTGTGGGCGCACAATTACTTTTCCTGTTTCCCACATGGGAGGCTTTGACCAATTTAAAGAAATCTTCCTCTTAGCTTTCTGCAAAGGCCAAACATTTGCCATGAGCTAAAGGTTAGCTGAACATAACCCTTCAAGTGTATCAATATTTGAAGAAGTTCTCTCAGCAGGGATCATGTTGATATTTGGGCTTAAAGGGTTAATAGAAGTATCATGCTATGATGAGTGTTAGAGGAAGGTTAATGTTTTCATTGGGTTATTAAGTTGAATTGTATGCCCTAACTCCAACACTACCAAATCCCCACTTTTCAGTAACCCTACAGGAGTGCTGGGTATGGTAAATACATGTAGGCCAGAAACAAAGTAATTGAAGGCTTTATAATGAAAAGGTCATAAGGTTTGATTTGACCTTGAAATTCAAATTGCTCCAAAATTTTTTATGTTTATTTTTTGACCCAAAGGCTTGAATTTGATAAATTAGCTTATTACTTTTTATTTAAAACTGAAGCAAAACAAAAATGATTTCTGTTGTGGTTTTTCAACAACAAAAAAATCAACCAAGCATAGGCTGTTCTTTTGTTCAAGTTTCTTTACTTTTTAGGAAAAGTAATAGGTACATGAAATTTATTTGAATTTAAGCCTTCAGAATACAAACTAAATGTGGAACTAAATGTTTAAACGTTTAAATGTTTAAACTAAATGTTTAAACGATAACCGAAATTGGGCCGTTTTGTCCTTTTCGTTGTAAAGCATTCAATTGGTAACTAAAGGCTGATTTTCATATTTGTTGTACCGATTGATTATGCTTGTCATCTGTAGGAGTCCTGACACACACAGAAACGTTTGTTTGGAAATCAAAATGTATTTTTTCTGTAATATTCCTTGTGATAGAAG
Source organism: Cladopsammia gracilis (assembly GCA_022457155.1). Classification (NCBI taxonomy): domain Eukaryota; kingdom Metazoa; phylum Cnidaria; class Anthozoa; order Scleractinia; family Dendrophylliidae; genus Cladopsammia; species Cladopsammia gracilis. Next base: position 429,700 of record JAJGOT010000333.1, on the reverse strand, counting down.
GTTGGTTCACAACAAAACAAAACGTGACCAACGTGCATTGATTTTTATGTTGATTGAGAATCATAATCACAAATGCCAACTTTTTAAATCAGTCATGAAAGGGCTCCTTTACTGTTTAAAGTAATGATCATCAGTAAATTAGAAAATATTTAGTGTTGGGGTAAAACCACTTCCAGTTTTCTATTCATTTTGTTGTTGTTCCAGTTCTAGTCTATGAAACACTAAGTTGCACATGTTCACATGCATGATTAACGAACATTACTGCTGCAAATGGCGACAATCCATACACAAATCCATCTCAGTGAAACTTGAATGTTTAATCTCAAATCCTTCCATGAGGTGCTGTTAGAAAATACTCAGCATTACCACAACATTACAACAAGGAAAACTCAACTAAAACTGCTTTAAAGCTGAGAAAACTGAGGTTTTAACTTGGTTGCCCATCACAGGGAATCCACCTGGGCCACACAAATTCCAGCAGTAACAAACATCCTGATGGTGTCTCAAGAAAAATGTGAACTATTAATCAGTTGAGATTAAGGAATCCTTTGACATTAAAATAGTTATGACTAATTAATAATCATATTAAGTAACTTTATTTAATTTTGCTTTACAGGCTATGTAAAACTATTTTTAATTGGCAATCCAGTTTTCCATTCCTTTTGTTGCTGTTCCAGTTTTTGAAACACTAAGTTACATGTGTTCACATGCATGATTTTGCAATATCTTGATGATGAATCAATAATATGATTGTGAACTAACTACTTTTTATGAATAACAAATAAATCTACTTGTTGTAACCACAGATTTTGGAAGATCTGCATAACAATAAATATGTTACAATTAAAATTGTCATGTAGTGTTTCTAGTTCTTTTATAAGGACAGTTGCCAATTGCATGGTGACTACCAAAATATGAACATTGTATGAATTCCCTTGAGATTTACCATAGCTAAACAAGTAACTGATGATGAACCTCGTAATTTTCTGTACTTTTTTTTTAAAGTACCTCAACCGTGCACAATCTTTTGTTTTTTGTCCACACAAAAACTAATTTAACAGAAGGGTTTCTATTGGGCATTTTTAAAACATTTCAAAATCTATTAATTTGTCCATGGTGAAGGGAAAAAAGCACTTAAAAAAATGTATGAAAAAAGAAGTTTTGGGGCTTCATAACCACAGCTTTTTATGAACTATGGGCTTTACCTACAAGCAGAGAAAAGGACACTGAAGTCCAGATTTCCATGTTTTTGTTTTCCATTCATTGCAGAAGCAAAAGTAATGTTTATTACAACACAACTCCTATTAAGTAGGAAAATAGATCCAAAGCTTCCTTCCAGTGGTTGGGCTTTGACACATTTAGGAGTGCCAAGACATGGTTAAAGTAACCTTGAAAATCATTGTTGGAATCAGTCGTTTTACATCTCATTCTTGCTTCTTCCAACTTTTCAGAAGGCACTGGTTGCAGGTGGTCTGAAGCATTAAAGTTTTCTGGTAGAAAATACAGTTCCTCTGGCTTTCCAGGAACTGTGTCATGCCTAGACTTGCGAATATAATGTGTATTCCAATGAAGGCTCACAAAGTCCAGATCTTGCTTAATTAACTCTGCAAAGCAGAACCATAAACACTCTTCATGGAGTGCATTGCCACTTAATAATACCCCACGATCTACAAGGTCTTTAAAGAAGTTAATCCACCATGTTACACGACTACGACGAAAGTAGGACCACCAGGCCTCTATCCTTTGATTTCCAGTAGAAGGACCATAACGGTGTGATTTTTCACCTGCTAACTCATCATCACAATCAGCTCTCAGGAAACACTGTGTGCCTGCAATTACTACATTTTCAGTTCCACAGTCTGTTCTAAGTAATGCAGGACATCCCCCTACCTCCTCGACACAGTCTAGGAAGAACTTCGCAGTAACCTCTGGATCGTTGTTTGTCCTATCAACAGTGAGCCACATTACCCTACGACTGTAGCCATCAACAGCACCATGGATGGGAAAACCGAAAGGTTTTAGTTTGTCATATCCATCAACATGCCAACAGTAATTTGGTCCAGGAGATTCATACTTTCTTCTTTGTAACTTGTGTCGTTTCCTCTCTTCCACTCCAGCTGGGTCTATCGTTCTTAGAAGGGATGCCACTTCTTGTCTAGGGACATACACCCCATACTTCACACGGAGCGTATGCCACATTCCTCTGTAACCCGAAACGCTACCTGGACCATCCAGCTCGTTTCTTATCAGCCGCTCCACATCAAACAAATTTATATTCACCGCATTTCTTTTGAGATTGTACTCCGATAACCTCCTTTTCAATGTTGACATCGACATTGGCATGTTATGGTACTTGTCAAGAAAGTCTAAAATAATGCTGTAAGCGAATCCACTATAAAAGTAACCTTCGATTGCTTCCTTCTCTGTCACGTTTTCGGCTGATAACAGTAACCTGTAAGAAGGTATAGCAGTGTCCAACTTCGTCCCACACTGAGAACAGTACAAAAATTCTTCTTCAACTTGATGCCCACAGTTGTAGCAAAACATTTTACATGTGAATCAAGCTAAACTGTGAGAAACAAAGTCACATGTGAAAAAAACAGCCGCCATGTTAGACGCGGAAAGCCCTGGGAACGAGTTTTTCAGGCTCTCTCAACTAAAATATTGAGTAGTGCCCAGTCTTTTGATTTGTGTTTTGGGAAATTGATTTGTGTTTTGAGAAATTGATTTGTGTTTTGAGAAATTGATTTGTGTTTTGAGAAATTGATTTGTGTTTTGAGGAATTGATTTGTGTTTTGAGGAATTGATTTGTGCCTTGGGAAATTGATTTGTGTTTTAAAAAATCGATTTGTGTTTTGAGAAATTGATTTGTGTTTTGGGAAATAAATTTGTGTTTTGGGAAATTGATTTGTGTTTGACCCTTTTGGGCCACCGTACTAAACAGGAAGTGTAAATGGCAAAGCTATGAACCGGAAGAGCACAATTTAAAATATGCGTGCATAAATTTGCATGCAAAATCGTGACACCAAAAAAAAAAAAGAAGAAGAAAAACCGAGGCCATATTATATACTTCATGCCACTACGCGCATGAGTAATGACAATATTATTAACAAACTGTTTACTGCATCAAGATTATACACATGCTTTAATTGCTTGCTTTTGCAACACTGATAATATTTTGGGAGGCTTGCATGGGACCTTTCCTATTATATGGATCTCTTACATCTACTTCTTTTTTTCACATTTGCATTTTTTCCATCTATTTTAACAAAGGCTGTAACAGTAAGTTAAGTGTCAATAAAGGTGTGAAAACGTGTTTTCAAAATTTGTAATAATTTATAAAACTGCCTTTATATGGCCAGGCCTACTATATGTACATCTATCCTCCCAATAATAAACTGGCCACGACTCCAGTCTGCTATAATCAGCCATCTTTCCATTATCCACTCAATCACTTAAAGCGACTCTCACCATAACAATCCCCACCTCTATTTTACAACAGCCGCAATATTTTGTAGGAGCATGGATGGCCAATTAAGTTGAGAGATTTGACTGAGTTAAATTCTTAGTTGTGAAATTTAAATTATAGAGATTAAAGTTTTAAAAGCCTACTCAATTAATTAATAATTTACCTCTTCATGACTTTAGTTCCTCTGATGCTCAGTGATGTACCACGTGGCTTGGATTTTTTAACTGGATGCTGCATCCTCCACTCCCTTTCAAAATAAATCATATTATTATTTATAAATAACAATTAAATGATAATTTAAAGTACATAACAGGTTATGATGTTATTGTGGCTCCAAAAATATATACACATCAACGGTACCGTTCATACAAAATGAGCAGATTCGATCTGCAGCAGATATGTTTTGGCAAAAACAGACTATAAAAAGTGCAGACTAATTTTTTTGTCTGCATGATCTGCTTTCAGTCTGTGCAGACAATAGCCATGGTTACACGTTTCAACTTTTACCTTGGTAAATTCAAAATAACAATAGCCGCTGCACGCTTTTTATGGCCTTGGCTATTGTTATTTCGCATTTACCTACTAGGTAAAAGTTGCAACATGTAACCGCAGCTAATGTGCCGAAATTGTCTGCAACAATTTTTTACTGCAGATGAAAAACAGATCAAAAACAGATAAGGCCCACCCATTATGACATAACAATGCTGTTACAACGCTGCTGAGTGCAGTTGACTATGGTTTGAAAGCAAAGTACATGTACATCACTTGAGATCCATCAAAATCATGAACTATCTGGCACTGGTCTACGCAGCACTTACTTTTGAGGTTGAACCTCAATCCGGCTGGACCACTCCCAGATCCAGTCAGTGTTTTGCTCCTGGGGGAGAATAGGATCTGCCTTCAAATAGAACATAGAACATATATTTAAAAACTTAAATGGAGAAATTAATATGTGGACAAAATTATTTTGATAAACCATTTTTATTAACTTATTTTGGCTGAGACTGCCATCATAGTTTTGGGGGAAAATTTACCAATAACGGCCTTTAACCCTTTCACTTCCAGAGTCAATTATGGAGACATGTAGTGTTGTTCTAACTTTTGAGTCTGTGGATGAAATCCTATGGTGTGACCATTCAAATGAAACCTCTTTGGCAGTATTTTTGTATGGTACCATTTGTTTTTCAATATTTTACAAAATGAAATTTGGAATTTTTCTTGAATTTTGATGTTTGGCACTCTTGGGAGTGAAATGGTTAATATATTATGATATTGCTTAGTTAATTGTACCATGGGTATACGATGGAGTGTAACAGACTGAGGTTATGATTTATACCAACAACTGGGCATGAATATTCCGTGCTTATTACCTCTGATTGTTCAATAACTATTGACTATTATGTTGGTCAACCATGTGGAAAATGTATTCTATGGTTTAACGGTGCAAATTATAGTACAAATTTATAAATCAAATAAAGGCCTGTAAATCATTTGCCTTTGTTGGCTTGTGACTTACAATGCATTTCTTTTGTGAATCTTTCAGTATTCTGTGTGGTTTAATGACAGAGCTGATTAACCATGGAAATGTGTGGTCTATCATTTACACACTCAGGATGTCGGGATATCATTGCAAGAACACAGGGGGCACTGGGGGGGGGGGGGGTGTACACACGGTATGGTAACTACATGAGAGGTTATTTGCATATCAGGGATACATGTTGTAGGTTAAAATTATTTTAGGTTAAAATTATTTTAAACTAGGTTAATTTTTATTTTCCTCTGTCTGCAATTATGTTAATGAATCTGGGACAAAGGAAAAATACAAATTAACCCAGTTTGAAATAATTTTTAACCTCAAATGATTTTAACCTAGAACATTATCTGCAGTGAGCAGATTAGATTAGGATTAAAAGATAAGGCTGATTATTTACCAGGTAAAAAATTCACTGTTCCAAATCAATCTGCTTACACATTTAAAATCAGCTGTTTTGACATTAGTCCCCCTCCCCCCTCCCCCCAGTTGAAGGGATTGGAAGAGAAATAATTTCTTACAGTCACTACAAATTGTACAGTAAACCCAAGTATTGAATTAGAATTCGTAAATGCATGTGCACTTCAATATGAGTTTTAGCAGACGATACCAGCTTCTTCACAACAGGATGACTGTCAAGATCAGTCCCCTTAATATTATTAGGGTGGAAGTAGGAACATCTAAACACATCTCATTTTTTTTTATCCTAAATACTGTAAGCTAGGACTCAGACTACTAGGACTAGTATATTCATGTGTCTCAAATTTTATAACATCTTTTAATCAATATCCTGGCATGGATCATAAAACGTCGTTTTATGATCCATGATCCTGGTGACCTTTATAGTGGATTTTGCCCCCCCCCCCCCCCCCCCCCCCCCGAACAAGATTGTTGTCTGCGTATAAACGACACTTGCATAATTTCCTTTGCGAATGAATCAGTTGTATTATTATTACCTGGGATAAGTCCAAGTTAAAAATAATTTTTTTTTGGATCAATCCAGGTAAAAGAAAGTAGATAGGAAGACCTTTAAATGTATTAGAATGAACATGATACAATGTCCGTGTATATTGAGCCATAGGTCACTGTGCACGCAACACAAACATTTAACTAATTACGCTATTCTATACCATTGCATATGTCTTTTAAATATATTGCAGTTAGAGCTAGCTTTAATTCTTCTATCATCGCTCGAGCACTTTAAGGATCTTGAACAAAATAAATCGATCTATTACAACACAAAGCGTTTTGAAATACCGATCGCGCGACATAAACAAAATTTAATATGAGGAACAGGAACAAAATCGCGAAAAATGCAAGAAATCGGACTTGCTTACTGTTCTCAGAAGGCCTTGTGGGCATTCCTCGCCTCGACTAGGTGATCCAGACGGACTTTTTTCGCCGCTAAATGAGTTTTAATAAAAGAAGACAAGTTAGTCGTATCAGTCTAAAACAAACAGGCTTTAAAATAGCTTTGCGTGAAACTGCAATCAAGGTTCGAACAACATCCCAGCCCAGCGCTGTACCTTGAGCCTTGCTTCGATTGCTCTTCAACCGCTTCGGCGAGTAAATCTTCCATAGCCCCGTCTTCTGAAATCACTGGAGAATGTTGAGCTCCATTGCCATTTCTAAATGAGCCATCTAATTTAACCCACGACCCTGCGAGAATAAGAAAAAACAAGACGGCATACGCGCCGTACGTTATGAATATTATTATTTTTGACGCAGTGAAAAACACATCGCGAAAGTGCGGTTTCGTGTGTTTACACTCACCATTCAATGACTCAGTGGAACTGTGACTGCCTCCATTCACTGTGTTCGCCATCAGTGTGTTTAGATAAACGACTAAATCTCCGTCGTAACTAAAAAAAGCGATTATGATGGTCTCCCTTTCTCCTCCTATTTCTCAATGGGAAAATTTTTCCTTCTTTATTTTGCATTTTCTTTGGACCCTTGTTTACACTCATTGTCTAGCCAATCAGCGTATCGAGCGTTTATCACGTGGAAAAGTTAGCAGCGGAAGCCGCTTGGCGTTGTCATGTCAGGGATATGAGCGCTCTACAAGACATCGTATGGATTTGACTAATATTTTACCCTACTTTTAATGAAATAAAAGAAAAATAAACTCGCCTTACTTGTTTTCGTTGTCCTTTTGGTGATTTCATCCGACCATCTAATGAAAGCTCAGAAGGCTACAACAGAAATTCCAAGCCCCCATAAACGATGAAAATCACCCAAAAGGGCAACAGAAAACAAGCAAGGTGAGTAAATTTCCTTTATTTGATTAAAAGTAGCATGGGGGGGGGGGGGGGGGGGGCTTTACCTGAATGCCATTTTTCCACCACACATGGATTACAGTCAAACCGGATGTTCTTTTAAGGGCAACTTTGCAAACTTCCGCCGCAACATTGGTATTTTGATTGACAGAGTTGGAAGTTGTGCGAGCAAGTTGCAACTTTCGCGAGCAAGTTCCTTTTTCAAACTTGCGGTCAGTTGCCGGATTTCTGAATTGAAAGTACTTGGTTTGGTTACCTTGCAGTATTCCACAAACTCTACGATGTCAGGAGTAGAAACTGTTCGTTCCTTCCAGCCAGGTTTACCGGGAAAATACGTCTCGTGTTGTCAAAATCTGTTTACAATATTGGATACAGTTTGCCTTGATAATCCAACAATGCGTGCGATTTGTTCTTGTTTTACACCAGACGACCATTATTCTCTCTCTTTTCTCAACCGAGGTGGTATTATTGCGATGTACGTGAGCCATAACTGAAGATGGTCGTGTTTTCACAAAATTCGCAATTTGCAACTGACAACAACTTGCTCGCGAAAGTTGCAACTTGCTCGCGTGACTTCCAACTTGCTGGAAGCAAACTGTCAATCAAAATACCAATGTTGCGGCGGAAGTTTGCAAAGTTGCCATCAAAAGAACATCCGGTTTGTAAAGGGCCAAAACGGCCCAAAATTTAGTCGTTAGACGTAAAAATTGAAAATTTTAACCGTTGCGCGTAAACATGAAATGTTAACTGTGACGGGAAGAAATTAACCGTTCGCCGTGAAAAGGCCAAAATTTTCAACGTTAACCGTAAAAGCCACCACCCCATTACCATTGAGACCCTCGTAAATAGGCTTTTACACAAGTTGCTCGGCAACTTTTTGGCAACTTTTGGCCTTTCGAGCAACTTTTGAGCAACTTGTGGTTTCGAGCATTTTTTCGGCAACTTATGGTCTTTCGAGCATTTTTGCGGCAACTTTTTTCAATCCGAGAAAATATATCCTTTCTTTGTGACAAAAATCTCTTTTTTATGCATTTCCTCTCTAACAAAACGAATAAATATCCATGTTAACTCGATAGTCTGGCTCAACTGACTAGTGACTACTGCCATCAGTGAGTGCCATGTGTGCAGTGTCAGTGTGTTGTGTTAGCGCTACATGGTCAGCGGTCTGAACGCGTTTTCAAAATGGCGGCTCGTGTTAGTTCAACTTCAAGCGAAGAAATGTCAGCGAGTTGAAAGGAATATATAAATAAATAAATAATTCGTATAGATGTGCAAAGATTTACTTTAATCAGCAGTAGAAACTGATTTTTTTGAGTTGATAAAAGCAACTTTTGAGCAACTTTTTCGTGAAATGAGCAACTTTTGGGCAACTTTTGAAAATTTTTGGGGCAACTTTTGAGAGATATCTGAGCAACTTGTGTAAAAGCCTACTCGTAAAACCCCGCCGGCGGGAATCCAGCTGAATGCCATTTTTCCGCCATGAACATGGCTTTTAATGGAAATACCTCGTTCACGGTTCAAGCAATTCTGAAAAACTATCTACTCATTACATGAATCTATATTATGGCGAGTTTTGTAAAGTTTTGAGTAATTTTTGGGTATGTTTGGGAGGAAAAAGTTTTTCTCAAAGAGTTTGCAAATAATTACTAGATGGACACGAAAATAATCCACTATCAACCTGGGGTGCGCTTGCGTGGGTGTCAACTGTCCGATGGTGTTCAAAAAATCATTTTCTTTCTTCTATCCCTTCTTTAAACCTCTTAAATTTTCATTAAAATTCACGTATACCCCCGCCGTAATTAAAAAATAAAGCTGGTTTATCTCAGTTTTCTCGTTCAAGAACTATGTTTGAGCAATTTCTTTGCGCATGCCCGAAACGAAAAATCGATAACCGGCCCCATCTCCTCCAACGCCTTCTTCTCGTCCCCAGAGCCATGGTTCCAGTGCCACGGTAATTAGAAACAAAAATATCCCGTGGAGGGCATGAAAAAAGAAAGAATGTCCGGCATAACCAAAAGAAGCCCAACACTAGAGCATGTGACTTTGAAACACATCTCCTAGAGAGAGGATACTAGAAAATTTTATTTAGAGTGATTAATGAAGACAAGAACATAACACTCAAAAAGAAGACAAGAAAATCATGCCGTTTTGTAACGAAACATCAAATCGGTGCCTAACTTAAACATGCAACGAAATATACAAAGAACCGCCCATGATATCATATAAAAGGGAACGTTCTCTGAGAGATGGTTCGAGATATGCTCGTGCGAGCGGCGGCCAAAATATACGGATTACGGTCACCTCGTCGCCAGGGAGTTTCGCCACCAACGAACTCGCCACTAAGCAAAGTAGAAGTAGATAACCATTAAAAGTTATTTTCAGAATCAACTCTATGTACATTGAATAGCTGAATGGCAAAATATTTCTTGTTTTGAACGTCGCGTTTGTGAGTTTATATATAGAGATTTGAATTTACAAAATGATAATTAGATGACGTCAACCCGGGACTTTGCCATTATTTCTACGCCAATTTACAGCTTGAGGATAATTGATTTGATAAACACTAAAAATAAACTGTGGATAGTCAATTGATTCGTGAAAAATATTGCTTGAAGGTGAAAACAAGTAGTTGTAAAATAAATCATTCCCGGGTTGACGTCATCTAATTAGCATTTTGTAAATTCAAATCTCTATAACTCACTAACGCGACGTTCAAAACAACAAATATTTTACTATTCAACTATTCAATGTACATAGAGTTGATTCTGAAAATAACTTTCTTGGGGTGATAGGCACTTTAACCCCGCAAACGTATACCCCTGCGCTCCCCTTGCATTCTTTGCATTTTGTGATTGTTTTTATCTTAGGGCTGGTTTTTACAAGAAAGCAAAACACAACTGTTGCATCTTATCCAGTGCGCTAAAAAGAATGTCATTCGTTTCAGCGCCCTGATCTTATCTGTGTTATTCACGGCGTTCACGTGTTGGTGCGTATATGATACACGCGTGGACTGTTCTTTTTTCTTTGCGGCTGCTTCGCGAGCGGCAAGAACTCCTTTGTTCGTTTTTTTGCGTGTCCTTATCATAGGTGGCTGTGCAAGTTGTGAAAACTCATCTATTATGTTGCAAATTATATGTATAAATAAATGCTACTATTACTAGGTATGATTTTTTTTTTCTTGACACCCCGGTCCGATAGTATGCAAGATAGTTAAGTTTTGGTTTATAACACGCGCGAGGAAGTCGCGTAGACCTATCACAGCTCTTTATTACACTTTTAGAAATTAAAAAACGAATTGCGCAAAATCTATTTTTCTTATTTTCTTTGGAAAATTGAAAAATGAATTCGTAAAAAACTCATTTTTAGCGGAGCTCTCGCGGTTCGAAGGCCCGCTCGCGGAGCTCCATACTCATGCATAGAACCTATGCCCGTCAGTTTCCACGGTCATGGGTAGCGGAATGTTTCGCGGGCGCGTCTGTCCGGTGTGTGCGTCGCGCAGGACTAGCTCGCGGGCGCATATGACGTCACGCAACATCCGGGATCTTAGCAATTTTAAAACCGAGGCTTTGTTTTTCGCGCGGCTACACGGCCGATGTCACGTCAGCTGCAGTGAAAACTCTCTTGTTCAGTTGTTGCATAGGGAACCCACGCGTTTATCAAGAATGATCATAGAATAAAGTTACAATTAAATGGACTTACGTGATTTAGTGTTTCATTCCAAATGTGCCGTTACTTTTGTGCTGTTGAATAACCGGTGTTGAATAACTGAAATCAGTTTCTGCCGGGATTTTTAGCAACTACAACGATCCGATCAAATCCGTTGATACGATTTCGAAACGATCGTGTCTGTAATTTTTTTTCACCGTCATTTATTAAATTTTAACTTGTCAGCCGTCATGCGGGATGGTTTCTTATTTCGGCGTCATGCGGCATATCACGTAACCGTTTGTTATTAATTAATTAAGAGTTTAAATTTTTAACGGTTAAGAGAGAGAGAGAGTGACAAGGGTCGAAACTCCAGAAGTTGTATCGACATATCAGTGACTGAACTTGAGTGGACCACGTCGCCCACGAAATGCGCGAGGTACTCGAAAGCTCCAGGGTTAGCACTCTTCCTAACAAGTACGACTTGCCCGTACCAGCTTCTCCTGTGATGAAGGCATTATGCTCCTGAAGAATTAGATCTAACGCGTTCTGTTGGCACAAATTTAGGACCCTGTGATAACACAAAAAATCTTTGAGATAATGCCTGCATTTGATAGATTTGAAACGCGACAGGAAAGACAAGATATTGAAAAATTCCACTTACGGATATATTTGTGGTCACATTTCAAAAACAGTGGCAAACTCTAACTTGGATATTCTGTTATAGACGATTTAAAATCGAGTATTTGAACACAGAGCGTGCACCAAGAAAGAAGAGGAAAATAAATTACACGCGAGACAACCAGGAACATAGCGCGACAAATATTCTGGCATGTATTTAGCGCGTGGAAAACGTCACTCGAACAAAAGATATTGATTGATAAACACAACGCCACACCGTGTAGGGCAACTTCCGGTCCACTCAAGTTAAGTCATTGATACTACGATAAAGGAGCTAAAGATTTTTGTTTATTTCACTAGTGAATAACGTGTTTTCCACGGAAAATAAGCGGTCTGACATCAACTTCAACCTTTCAGATGCTACTCAGTGTGATTTACGGCCTAATTCCGACGGTTAAGAGGCGGAACAGATTCCGAAGAAATTTGTCCTCAAATGAGTTTCGTCCCTTGTCAATTTTCTCTTCTCCCTATTTCCAGACGCCGAAATACGAAACCATCCCGCATGACGGCTGACAAGTTAAAATTTAATAACAGACGGTGAAATGCGAGACCATTCAAAAAATTGCAGACACGATCGTTTCGAAATCGTATCAACGGAATTGATCGGACCGTTGTAGCGGCTAAAAATCCCGGCAGAAACTGATTTCAGTTATTCAACACCGGTTATTCAACAGCACAAAAGTAACGGCACATTTGGAATGAAACACTACATCACGTAAGTCCATTTGTAACTTTATTCTATGATCATTCTTGATAAACGCGTGGGTTCCCTATGGTTGTTGTGTTGTGCAAAGTCGTTTTTCCCAGCTGCATTTTCTCTCGGTTTGCTACTCAAAACAGGGATACTAATTAAGGGATACTCAGAAGCCGCTATAGTTGTAAAAGAAGAGCTTTCAGTAATGAAATCTTGCTTCGAGGAACTTCATACGTTTTTATCAATGCGAGGCAATATTTCAGAACCGAAGAAGGGGTATATATAGAATGGTAAATTCGAGACTTTGCGAGACTGCGAGACCCTTCTTTAAAAATTCGAGACCGAGACTTTAACGTTTCTATCAAATCCGAGTCCAAGACTTTACCGGCTAAAAATCCGAGCCCGAGACTTCAATGTCGGGCCGATAGTACTAAAACAGCTGAAAACGTGACTGAAATCTCCAACGGAAGCTGAGATTTACGAGAAAAATTTACTAGCCTCTGAGATCCAAATTATCAAAATTCGAGACTTCGAAATTATAGCGAGCCCGAGATTCCGAGAGCCGAGAATTCGAGACTCGGTGAATATTTTGCGAGACACATCATTTCCGATAGACCATTCTATACCCCTCGAAGAAGCGGAGTTTTAACGAATTTCCAAGCAGCCGAGTGACTTAACTGTAAAATAAATCACATTCTTCGATGGGAATTTATGTTGATATCAATTTTTGATTGACTTTTTCTTTGTGTTCTCGTTAGTTTTGGAGACATGTTTATAAAACGTACTAAAATTCAGTCGTGTTGTTATCTTGAATTTCATCAAAGACAGCTCGGCCTCGACGCGCTATAAATGGTATGCGTTTTGCTTTTAAACATAAACTAATAGATATTTGAATAATTTTTTTCAAAAGAAGATTTTGTTGTCCATTTTTATGTGTTTCTTCATTCATTACATAGGTTGGAAAGCGATTTATATGAACAAAATAAGACTTGGAATTTATAGTTCCAACTTCACTCGCGTCGCCTTATGCAAAATATGTTTGTGTATTTTTTTGCAATTTTGATTTCCAAATCAGTTTCTCGGGCAATCTTTGATACGCAACAGGTGTATTTTATTCGGAAATTAGTCATACTAGTTATTCTAGACCGAGAAAAGATTGTTTATGTGAACTTTTGTACGGTCTAAATGTACTGTGCAGACGGTCGCATAATACTGGTTTTTTTTTTAGAATTGCTAAAATTAAAAAATAGCCCGGTCGTCAATCTTAATTCTTGTGTTTCCGACCTTTCACCTTAGTTAAGCTTATCATCGGCTTTCTGTTTAGAGAGCTTCGGTGTTAGGCTCAGCCTATCTATATATATTAACCCGTGAATACACGCAAGCGCAATGAACGGGTTATCGGTAACAGTGGCTAATTCACTCACTCACTCACTCACTCGCTCCTTCCATCAGCTGTTTCGTAAGAAGAACAACGTGAATCCAGCGATAACAATAACTAATTGGTTGTAAACGAATATAAACAACAATAAGCTTAAAGATGTTTCCTATTTGGAGTCGTTTGATACATTATGCCGGCATAATTTCGAGCATAATATTATAGTTGGAGCATTCAGCGTAATGCCGGCATAATAGTACTGTTCTGCCTGTATAATAGTACTATTTTCGGTGTTTTACAAAATAACAGTTATTTCTATTTCGTTTATTGATTAAAAACAAATTAACTGTAAAACTTCAATCTACTGTTTTTTGGCTGAATACTGCTTAAGAATAAATAGTATTTGTCTCATCGGCAGAATCACGGGAGGGGGGTATTTTTTTGTGTCAATTTTATTTTATTTTATTTTTTCACCTTAAAGTTTGCGTTACTATAGAATTTTTTATGAAAAATTGTTTGTTTTGTGGGGGGGGGGGGGGGGAATTTTTGAGGCACACTGACCGTTGAGCATAATTTGGAGCATAATAGTCCGTTTTTTAGGGTGACGCCGAAAAGCATAACTGACTCGATTCTAGGAGCATAATGTATCAACCCCTAAAAAGGATTGTTCAATCCTGACACAACTAGCGCGAACGCCAATTCTCTACCAAATCGCACGTGGTGATGGCTCCAGATGAGCTCGAATTCAAACGTTTGCCAATTGACCCACGTCACAGCGGCGCTTGACCATGACTGTAATGGGCAAAGAATTTGAAATATCATGTCGTTGTCGCGATAAAGAAAGTGAGGATAGACAGAACCATCCCTCAGCGAATACATGGCCAATACACCAATATCACGCTAGCATGGCACAAAAATATATTTAGTTTATTGGGGAAAAGAGCCCAGCATCAAATTCAGCATATCGATATTAGTAAAACTACAAAGTTTTGTAAAGATTGCTTTTTAATGTTTTTTATATAACTAAATTAAAATTAGCATTATTATATTAGTTGAATTAGGATGAGTTATTTCTTGTATATATTCATCTTTTACAATAATTTATAATGTAATTAGTTTAATGATATATTTATTACGCAGGGCCCCAATGGATATCAGTCTAGAGCTGAATGGGTTACCCTGCATAAATAAAGGTTACTATCTATAGCAAACTGGAAGATATGAAATTTTGAAACTGAACATTTTTACAAAGAAATGTATGGTGGACGGGCATAGATTACCCGTCCAGCCTCGTTTTCGTGTTTCTCCCATACATTTCTTTGTAAAAATTAGGCCAGAGTACTAAGTTTCAAAAGTTCATATCTCCGTCAGTGTACGAGCAATCTTTACGAAACTTTACAGTTTTACTAATATTAATGTTCTGAATTTGATACGGTCCTATTTCCCCCAGAGGGAAAAGGACATGATGATGATGATGATGAATTTGATACGGGACTCTTTTCCCCGTTAAATTAAATATATTTTCATGCCATGCTAGCGTGATATTGGTCTATACCATGTTAAAAATATATCTAGAAAGATCTACGGTCCCAAAATTAAACAAGTAAATAAGAACAAAGGACCGCGAACGAAAATGCTGCTGGTGTACGTAGGATCCGGAGAAGATCTAGTTAGATCCTGTATCTTGTATCTACCTTTAACTACGTGTTCCACGATGGTCGAGTGGTTTAATGTCGGAATGGCAGTCGGGAGGCGCGGGTTCAGGTCACGTTCAGGATCCTTTTTTTTTCTTTTTCTTTTTTTTCTTCGGACTGGACTGATTATAACCGTGTCGGTGTGAAACTAATCTTACTGCAAAATTGCGCTACGCGTTAGCATTTCTTATTCACGAGTTGGCTCTTAGGAGCCTTTGATTCAAATTTTTTTTTTTTTTGTAAACTAAATTTGAATCAACGGGCTCTAAGAACCAATATCGTGAATACGAAACAACGTAAGGTTGAGTTTAGTTGTTCTTGATGTTTTGTAATTAATTTTCAAGCTTTTGATAAACCTTCATCTTCTAAAAAGGAACCATTGTTTCAGCTAGCAAGGAAGTAAACCGTACAAAAACCCCTGTAAACCGCAGTTGACACTAATAAGCGGGGGGCGAGGAGGGGTGGGGGGGGGGGGGGAAGGGGTCATTTTACGATATTAAATTCGCCATCAGACATGTGCGCGAGAATCCACGCTTTCGGCGCTTCAAGCCTTTGCGAGCAACGGGCAGCAATTTCAGCAAAGCCTAAAACAAACCTTGAGCGAAAAGCAAAAAAAAAACAGTAAAATGATTGTGTTAACTTGCCATTTTAATTCCATTTGCAGTTTGCAAATAAGCGTATGGATTTCCCACCTTTGGTCCGGCACCCAAGACCAAGCTCTTTCTCGCAGGCTACAAACGTAAACTTTAAAACATTTATCCTCCTTTAGCGTTGCTTCAAGAATTAACCAGTATTTACCATATGTACTTGAAAGTGGAGACGTTTACTGACTAAACTCGTGTTTTCCCATTACATTATAAACGCACGGACTGAGAAACCATTTTTGCTCTGATGCAAATCCCTACCAAAACGACTAAAGAAAGACGAGTACACACAGGTAAATCGTTTTGTTTTTTATTACATAGTACATTTTAGTAGTTTATAGCGGAGCACTTGCCAGGCCGAAGGCCTGGCAGCGCAGCCCCATACTCATAGAACCTATGCCGTCATTTTTCATGGTCATGGCTAGCGAAATGTTTCGCGGGCGCGCGTGTGCCCTCCGCCGTCACGCAGGACCGGGCTCCGTCGCGCAGGGTTAGCTCGCGGGCGCGTATGACGTCGCAAAACATGCGCGTACGACGTCATGTTGAAACCAAAGCGGGGCTTTTTTTTCGCGCGGTTACACGGCCGAAATTCACGTCGCAACACTTTGATGTTTTGCTGTGTTTACTGAGCGGAGAAAACGGTTTAAATTAAAGTCGTTATTTTCCTGCATTTTTTCGCGGTTTGCTACTCAAGACAGGGATACTAATTAAGGTATACTCAGAAGCCGCTTTAGTGGAAAAAGACCAGCTTTCAGGGATAAAATCTTGCTTCGAGGAACGTCATGTATTACGTTTTTATCAATGCGGGTGATGTTTGTTTTCTACGGATTTCAGATTTGAATTTCCAAGGAAGCGAGGGACTTAAAGGTAAAACAGATTACAGTTTTCGATTACAATTTATGTTGATATCAATCTGTGAGTGACTTTTTATTAGTGTTGTTGTTAGTTTTGGAGAATTGATTTTAAAACGTGCTTAAATTCAGTTGTATCGATCTCTTGAATTTCATCAAAGAAAGCTTGAACTCGATGAGCTATAATTAAATGGTACGCGTTTTGCTTTTAAACGTAAACTGATGGAGATTTGAATAAATTTTTTCGAAAGAAGATTGTGTTGTCCATTTTTATGTGTTTGTTCATTCATTAGATAGATTGAAAAGCGATTTTATGTAAACAAAACAAGACTTTGATTTTATAGTACAGTTCTATCTTCACTCGCATCGCCTTATAGTAGTATACAGAATAGCGGTTCTACGTCCGGCGGATCATGCGGATCAAGCGGGTCCGCATATATTAAGCAATTTAAGCGGGAAAATGACATCATCGTGGTAAATAATGGAGTTAGAAGGCCTGCTTAAGCTTGCCTAGTCAGTAAAGTATGACGTAATGGTAATAAATACGGTAGTTTTGTATGCGTGTTTGCTTTCTTCTAATGTTGTTTTTTTTTGTGTTTTGTATTGTCAGCAAAATAATGGTGTGATAGAATTGTATTATGAAAGCGGGTCTGTACAGATTAAAAAGTTGTAGGTTCATTGTCTCTTCTATCAACAACTTTGACATCATAATAATTCGTTTCTAATTTTCTCTAGTAAGTGATTGGTTCAAAAGGGGTTTTTGATCGATTCCATGTTATAAGTTTAAGGAGGGCCATTCGATTCCTAATTTGTGATGTGTTAATCTCAGTAGATGTATTGACTGAAATAAATATATGCGTATCTCTTTAAAATGATACCACAGTATTGATACCATAGTGATACCACAGTGAATTGACTCATTTCTGAGTATTACAAGACATTTATCAGCCTGCGTCAGTGACATAAGTTGCTCTAAAATAAATTTACATGATGTTAATTCCCCTATTAAACAGGAGTTGAACCAATATGACCTTCCATACCCGACCTTCCACAAACCATTCAGATGCTCATAAGGTGGCTCACATTACTTCTTCCATACCCCACCGACCCCTGGAGTAGCTCATTGTAACTCAGAGCAACTCAGAACATTTGAGTAAGAAACTCAGAGCACTTGAGCGAGCACCTCAGACCATACAACTTAGACCAACCTCCTGGAGTAGCTCATTGTAACTCAGAGCAACTCAGAACATTTGAGTAAGAAACTCAGAGCACTTGAGCGAGCAACTCAGACCATTTGATTGAGCAACTTAGAGAAACTCGAAACAACTCAGAGCAACTTAGAGCAACTCGGAGCAACTCGGAGCAACTCGGAGCAACTCAGAGCAACTCAGAGCAACTCTGAGCAACTTAAAGCATCTCGGAGCAACTCAGAGCAACTCAGAGCAACTTAGAGCAACTCAGAGCAACTCAGAGCAACTCAGAGCAACTCGGAGCAACTCGGAGCAACTCGGAGCAACTCAGAGCAACTCAGAGCAACTCTGAGCAACTTAGAGCATCTCGGAGCAACTCAGAGCAACTCAGAGCAACTTAGAGCAACTCAGAGCAACTTAGAGCAACTCGGAGCAACTCGGAGCAACTCGGAACAACTCAGAGCAACTCGGAGCAACTCAGAGCAACTCAGAGCAACTTGGAGAAACTCGGAGCAACTCGGAGCAACTCGGAGCAACTCAGAGCAACTCGAAGCAATTCACACGATGATACAGGTTTGATAACAGATGAGACTTACTCTTGTTCCTTGACCTCTGCTCAAACTGACTAAACAGATCGACAAGGATCTGTTCCATTGTTCGTTCTTGTTATTCCAATTGAACAAAAAACTGTTTGCAACGTGAAATTTATGTTTATTTCGAGGGCCAAAATGGACAAAAGGGCCAAAAGGGCACTTTATCAGGCATATGTTTTTTACCCTAACACCTTGCGTGGAGTACACGAGGTGTGTTTCACGCGCGGAGGAGGAAGAAAATAATTGAATTGAGGAGGAGGAGGAGGAAAAAATACACCACCACCACCGCCACCACCACAATTGTATTGTTTCCTCTCCCTCCTTCTCCTCCTAAATTCAATTATTTATAAGGCAAGCTTAAGCAGGCCTTCTAACTCTATTGTTTACCACGATGATGTCATTTTCCCGCTTAAATTGCTTAATATATGCGGACCCGCTTGATCCGCATGATCCGCCGGACGTAGAACCGCTATAGAGCGTATGCACATGACGTCACGGCGGCCATATTGGTGTACCAAAACAATAGAACGGCGGCCATGTTGGTGTACCAAAACAATCCTGTGGGATTTGAACGCTTTTCTTATGTTAACACTTTCTTTTGTTCCAATAAATTTGCATAGCTGCTTGCCACGTGAGTGCATACGCTCTATTCTGTATACTACTCCTTATGCAAATATGTTTGCGGTATTTGCAATTTTTGATTTTCAAATCAGCTTCTTGGGCAATTTTTGACAAACATAAACTGTATTTTGTTCGGAAACTAGTGGTACTAGTTATTATAAACAGAGTAAAGTTGTTTTTGTGAACTTTTGTACGGTCTATAAAAATGTACTGTGCAGACGGTCGCGTAATACTGTTTTTGAGAATTGCTAAAATTGAAAATAGGCCGTTCGTCAATCTTAATTCTTGTGCTTCCAACGTTTCACCTTAGTTAAGTTTCACCTTAGTTAAGTTTCACCTTAGTTAAGCTTGTTCAAAGTGCGACGTTGGGCTATCTAAAAAGTATATATATTAGCTATAAAGCGCTCGGCCGTTCCCTGTGAGTGGACCAGAACAAAGTTACAAGTAAGATGAAGTATAAGCGGCTTAGTAATTGACTGTAACAAAGTTCAGGGCAAAAGTTCATAACTTAACTGCCGGCACGGCCTCCAGTCGCACTTTAGATTGTCCATAGAGGTTGACACTCACGGTTAAAGTCCTTAATCTGAACGTATTCGAAATTAAACAGCCAGCTGAAGCTAAGCCGGCACCGTCTCAAACTCACTTCGTGACACGTATACAACGCGGGCGGATGCTATAATTATAACTCATGTTACACGTGAGTTGAGATCTCAGTTGTATTTGCTCTGATAGATCCCGGCCTTCCCGCAACCAGCGAGTGTTCCCCCAGGTTAAGAAGCCGTACCAACGCTAAAGAAAATTGTCCCTGGAGCCTAAGAACCTCTTTTAACGCAGGCCGGTGGAGCTAAAAATACTGTTTTCACGCATAGCACTTCCTAAAAATACTGTTTACGCATAACACTTCCTTGCCAGTTTCTGAAAAACCACGACTATTTTGGTTTTCTTAAGGAACCTCGACTCAGTATTTTTTTTTTTTTTTTTTTTTTTTTTGCCGTGGGTGAAATCAAAATTTCAACCCTTCACCGAGTTAATGAAATGTGACCAAAGTTTTGTATTTTACTAGTTTCTAGGCGACAGTGGTTACTATAGCAACACCAACTTAGTACCCTTTGTTTTAAACAATGTCGTTTTTCTCAAAATCCACCACAATTCTACTGTTTTCACTACCAGCAAAGTAGAGGTTCCGACTAACCGCATCAAATATGTGAATAATCACTGAACTGAAGATTGCCATCGGCGGGAAACTGGTCAAGACAACCCGAGTGTCCTGGTCTGGGACATTTCGTGAAGGTACTCGGCCGGTAAAATTCCCATGAATTTTTTTGTCCTACATCGCCCCAATATTCTGCGTGCTGGTACACGTTGAACCCATATCGCTGGCGTATGAACAGTCCCGGATTACGATTAACATTGACCCATTGACCGGCAAACTGCACTTTAGTAGGCTTCAGACCATTTGCTAAAAGATCTTCTGACTCCACCTTGTATTGGCCCCAAAGTTTTATTCTCCAGTGGGTTGTATACACATCAAAATATCCTCCAGTCTCTCGCCCGCCCGAGCAACACTTCAATTTACTGTCATCGCCCTCTAGACGGTAACCGGCCGCAGTAAACTTCGATTTGAGTTGCTTAAATGCAGTATAATTGGCTGAAATAAAGGTGATGTCAGCATCTTTTTCCCATGGTAACACTTTGTTGAATTTGACAGCACCTGAGAGAAGGGAAATGAATTAGTTCATCATGATTCGCCCGAAATTGTTTACTAAAATCTTTAGACTGTTTGAAAAAAGCTGAAATTTTAAAAGAATGTTTCTATGAAATTTAAACCGTCAGGCGCAGAATTATTGCGTCTGTGGATGAATTCCTTGGATGTGACTACCAAAATAACTGAGCTACAGGATCAATACTTTCGCAAAATGAAATCGGGATATTTGTTTTTAGTTTCGATCCAGGCATCTGATGGCGACGACGTTATAAAAACCAAAGAAACAAAATTACCTGTCAACGTTCCGTCTGTTAACTCGCACAACAACCCAGCGTCTTCACACGCCTTCATGATGAACTTGACTGTATCTGCCAGATTCTCTAAATCACATGGCGGGACTCCCATTCCCGCATTCCTGCCGCAAATGTCTGCGCTGGTGTGAGAGTAGCCGTGCCTGCAGCCGTACCAGCGGACTCTGCCATTAGGCTCCACCCATCTTTTCACCTCCCACTTTTTAGTCAAGGCTACGTATCTCTCATCCGGGATCTCCCGTGAGTATGTATAGAACATGACGTCAGGACAGCTGACGACTACCTTTTCCAGGTGTTCAGTTTTTAAACGCCAGAACATGTCTTGGAAGACACCAAAAGGTAAACTATAAAGACAACAACAACAACAACAATTTATTTACAAATAATAATAAAACAAATTATATTAGCAACCCGCAAATAGAAAAGTGAAGAACTGTAATGTAGCGTCTACATTTGGCCAGTTATCCCTTTTTCCGTTCCAGTTGAACGCAACTGTTTTCACTAGAAAATAAAAGATTGACAACTAAAAAGACAAACATTACGTAATAGCATCAGTACACCAAAATACAAACACGTTGCCACTGAAAAGAGTAGCAACATTTAACATTCACCGTCCAGTAATCAAAAAGAGTCGTCAGTAGAAAGTTCATTAATGATGGCTTCATAAATTCCCTCTTCTTTGAATCCATTCCTTCTTGAATGACCCCTTCAATTCTTTTTTTTTTTTTGATGCTCATGACCCTTCAAATATCACGCGCGACAATAGCGGAAAGGGGGAGGGAGAGCGGAAGAGGGGAGGGGAGGGGAGGGCAGGGGGAGGGCAAGGGGGAGGGCAGGGGGGAGGGGAGGGCGGAGGGGAGGAGGGGAGGGCGGAGGGGGTTGAGGTGGAGGGGGAAGGAGTGGGGAGGGGAGGGGGAAGGCAACATCTACAGGCTCTCCCTGAAAGGAAAAATCCTAGATAGTCGACCTTGACTATGTACGTAATTTTAACTGACTGCGAATATATGAAATCATCCTATGAGTGAACCAGGGATGAATCATATGGACGAAATTTTTTATCCTCGTTTTTGGCTTGAACGGTATTCGAACCAATGATATTTCATATATTCACATTCATATATTTTCTTTTTTTGTTGTTGCTAATGGCACAAATTTCACTAATATAGCTGGAACTGTACTTACAATCATGTTGGCAACAATTACCTTTCGTTCATTTTAACTTCCCTCAGTCCCTCAGTTTTGGCCATAAACGGACTGGATAGCACATCGCACACAATACACTCGGTTCTGAAGGATTGGTAATACCCGCCTCTAAAATACGCGGTCCAGTTTTTAAATGTCACTTGAAGGCAGCCAATGTCCCATTCTCCTTGGAGATTGCGATGGCTTCCCCCGGCAATAATTGCATCTTTGTTGTCACTGAGCACGCGAACGAGGCGCTCAAGGTTTATGTCGTCGTTGAAGTGCGTCACATCCGGAGCAACAAGCACGTAGGGCGTAGTCACTTCCTGTAGTAACTTGGACCAGGTCTGGCCATGAGAGAGATCTTTGAACACTAGGTTCTTTACAGTTAACTTGAGTTTTGCTACAGTTTCCACTGGGAACTTTTCTTTCGACCCGAGTACGATACCAACGCTTGGATAGTACTGCTCGAGGCCTTTAAAAAATTGAAAGTGTTCATTGGGTGACAGCTCTTCTGGTAAAATAACAAGAAGCGTGACAAGTTGATTAAACGGAACAAACTCAGTACATTCGACTCGCTCGAAACCTTTCCTGAAAAAAGGCCAATCGACACCTAATTCTTTTCCCATATACCTCTCGGGGCAAACTTCCTTCTTAGGCGCAGAATTCTCCGAGAAAGATTCGTCCGCAGGAGAATTTTCATCCCGGCTAATTGTTTCTCCACCCAAAGATTTGATGATACCATTAAGAGAGTCAATGTGTTGTCCAGCGCGATGATAATGTTTCGCAAATTGGAATAAACTTTGTCTTGTTTCGGAGAGTTCTACGGATAAACGCTTTAAATCACTAACTAGCTTCTTGTTATTACTAAACAAACCAATCAGTATGCCAATAAGTAATACAGACACTATGAGAGCTATACGTTTGAGCAGAGACTTTGGTTCAAGAACGTAACGCAGAATCCTTAAGCGATTCATTCTGGGGAACTTCTCCTCTCTGTACAACTCCTCCAGAGCTGTAAAATTCTGTCTGAAAATCTGGGGAGAAAAAATGGAATTACGACTTCTGCATTCTTACTGCATAATTAGCTCATAGCAGAAATTCATTAGTAATCTTTTTTCGCATTCCTCCGTGATTGCGCGCGCTGACTTACACTAACTTGTAATGGTAGTAATGCTTTGCGCTCCTTGAGTATACATTTGGTCGCTCCACCTAAAACGTGGTCATTAATTTTTATCGGTACTCCAGGACGACAGTCAACTTTCGCGACCCAACCACCTCCCCTGGTGGCGGTCAGGACGAGCTCAGTGTTTATCCGAAAGAAAACTTGCCAATAAAATTATGAGTGACGTAACCATTAGCCTGGGCTTGAACTTTAGAGGTCTCAAAAGGCGCAGTAAACTTTGAAGAAGCCGGCTCCTCATGGAGAAAGAATCTTTCCACCATGCTTGTTGTCTTTTAGTCATTTTAAAACTTTGAATAGCCGCTTGGCGGATTAATGGTATGATACAAAAGCAAGGCTGATTAAACGGTACGGAAATAGACCTTATTCGCTTGGGCGTAATGTTTACCCAATACAAACCTCTCGGGAGTTAAATTCTTTGTCTGAACGACATCCATATTAATGTATCTTCTCAAGCGTTAACGGAAAAGAAAGAAATAATACCCAGGGGAATGACACGTGGTCTCTAATGGGTAAACAAATACGCCCAAGCGAATAACGTCTATTGTATTTGAATCCAATATTTCGAAAGACACAGCCCTTCTTCTTCAGGGTCTTACAGGTTTTGACTCCAAAGGCAAAAAACGTTACAATTTAAACGTGGAGTTACAATAGGATGCTATAATAATAAGAAGAAGCCTACTTAAAACGTAAAAACCTTAAGAAATAATACTGCGTTACAATTTGAAATTTGAAAAATATACACATGACAGCCCTGGTTGTGCATGTTGTGAATATACTGATAACTAGTAGGGAGTAATCACAGATTAAAAGAGTATGCTGGATGCCGCGTGGAGTCTGAGCACGAGAAGGAAAGCGGGGCCTGGAGTGGGTACCAGTTTCCAGCCGAGAATGTGCGGCGCGGCTAATCTGGCGTTGACCAAAACATCAAAAAAGCCTGACTTCACGAGATTAGGAACGCAATAATAATAAAATTTAGGTTGTGATAAAAAGGCTTTATAAAATTATTATTGAAACTTTTTTTTATTGTTATTGTTTTGTTGTCTTTGGCTGTA
>JAJGOT010000333.1:335000-402500 GCA_022457155.1 Cladopsammia gracilis | reverse complement strand
TATGGTTCTATTCTTTAAGATATGTTTATCTTAAACTGCCTTTCGTAATTAATGCAAGTTGGCGTTGTTATCTTTTCCCTCTTAGAATCTAAAAGAGGAGGTCAGAGTTCTGAAGGAATCACTGGAAGCGGTGACGAAGGCATCATTGGAGTCCTTGGTTAAGAAAATCTTAACTTATTCAACACGACTACTAACGGAGTTTAATAAATACGAAGCATTAGAGATGTTGGAATCGCTCCAAAATACAGCGTGTGACAAGCGTCATGAAAAAGCTAATTATTACCGCTTGGCGTACCAAACAGCAAGGAATAATGTTGATAAGCCAAAAGCTCAGTTCCACAGCCTCATGACGCGCCTAATTGGTGATAAAGACCACGAGAAAGTCTTGGACATCGAGGCAAAAGTCGCGAAAGCTTACCGAGTAACGCCTCGCTCGCGTGGGAGTTACGCTACGCCCTATGGAAGACCCGGGCGCGACGGACGTTCAGATGTGTCCCGCCGTAGATGTTTTTGAGTGTGACAGACCTGGTCATTACAAGGCGGATTGTCCCTACCGTAGTGATCCGCAAGGGGTAGATAAAAAGGACACAAAGGCAAAAAAGGATTGGCATTATAGTAGTTTGTAAAAGACACTTCAGAGTTGTGTTTAGTTTGATTAAAATAACAACAGACAAAAAATGTGATTGTTAGCAAGTGTTGAGCTATTGTGGTAACATTTGCCTGGATGTTCAGGTTGTACTTATTTTTCTGATTAAATATGAGTTGTAAGACAATGGTGGAGTCTATATATCTTTGTCACATTGAGATAATAGTTTGAAAAAGGGGTTATCTACATTTCTGAAACTCCCCTAGCAATGCGCTAGGTCAAAGCTGTTATTTCATTGTTGACTTGGCGGGGAATTTTCAATTTGTCTTTCCCTTTAAATCCCGATAAACAGGCTTGCAATTGGTGCTTATAGGAGTTAACGCTTGCTATCATTGCCTTTACCTTTTCTCTTTTAGAAACTCGCTTGGGCCTGGGAAAAAAACGAAGACTCTGATCGCATAATTGAATCTTTATGCGCGGATTGTGAGAACGAAGGGTTAATATCATGGATCGACTTGTTTGGAAACCCCGCCAAGCCCAATGAGATAACAGCTGACATCCATAAAGTGAACCGGGTCGAGAAAGGGAAAGTCTGTGGAAATCTAGCGGATCTAGTCTTTCGCGACCCTGATAACTTCAAGGCGGGCGAGCTGCACAATAATTACCCGCATTGGGAAGAGATGGCCTGTCGATCCCCCTTCCCAAAGCAAAATGAAGTCCTAGGATGGATTCGTGGAAAGGTGTCGATCGAACCGTAATTCCGACATTTTAGGGGGCAGTTTAAGGGGAGCAGCTACGATTCTGACAGGCCACCGGCGAAAACGTTTAAGAACAATGTATCGCCAGTTTGTGCAGACAACTTTAATAAACCGTGTTAAATGTGGTGCTATTTCGGTGATTGGCAAGATGGGCGTGGTTCAACCACCACATATAGTCTTACCCCTCACAGTTGAGCCCACTAAGCCGAGACTTTGCCACGATGCTCGCTATTTGAATTTGTGGATGTGCGACATGCCTTTTACCCTAGACACTTTGGCCGATCTCCCGCGTTACGTACAGAGAGACACGTACCAAACTGTCCTGGATGACAAATCTGGTTACGACCACATTTTTTTGACCTGGCCGTACCTTCTTTGGTATCCAGTAAGGGAGGGGGGGGGGGGCTGGTATTTTGCATATAACACCCTCCCTTTTGGATGGAAGATATCACCGTATGTTTATCATACTACTGGGTTGCTGGCGTCTAGTTTCTTCAGGTCAATTGGGATTCCATGCTCTTTATACATCGATGACCGGCATAATGGGGAACTGCAGGTTCCATTAAACCAGGGAGAGTACAGTACTCTGGTTAGTGAAGATGCAGGTCACCGAGCTGCAGCAGAATCAGCAGTTTTTCTTGTGGCTTACTATCTCGTAAAACTCGGATATTTCTTGGGGTTGGCAAAGTCTATCTTACCTCCACAGAAGATCGTGCCTTATTTAGGTTTCCTCTCCGACTCTGGCATGGAAGTATTTCATTTTAAACCTGAGAAAAAAGAGAACTTTCTTTCGCTTTTAAGGGACGTATTAGCTCAACCCTTTATCAAGTTGAAAACTCTTCAACGCCTGGTGGGAAAATGTGTATCGTTTGGCTTAGCTGTCCCAGCTGCCAGACTTTGTTACAAGGGAGATGAACATTGCAATCTCTAGAGGCCAGATGAGGCCACAGAAATCTGTACCTTTAACGGGGAAACTGAGAGAAGAAATAGCGCACTGGCTCTTTTTAGATGGATGGGATAATCCTTTGCCGTGGAGAGAGGAGCGCCATGCTTGAGGTATTGTGGCTACTGATGCCTCTAACTCGGGTTGGGGCGGGTCTGTGTTAGCCCCATTGAAAGCCGAAGTATCCGACTACTGGACGGATGAGCAGATATGAGAGAGAGAAGCTGTGGCGATGGATGGAGTGTTGATATCGTTCGTAAAACAGTTTCAAAACGCGAGGGTCGATGTTCAAGTCGACAACAAAGCAGTAGTTGACGCCTGGAATAACCAATCGGGAAGAAGTTCGCAGCTCAATGCCACTCTCAAAGCGTTGTTCTTTACAACAGCACGACTGAATATCTCGTTACACCTGTCTTACATCCCATCTGGTGAAAATCCGGCTGACACCCCCTCGCGCCGTCTCTCAGTGTTTGGCTCCAAAATCTCAGAAGAAGTTTGGAACTATGTTCAAAAGGAATTTGGAGGGAGGGAAGGACACTCTATTGATTTGATGTCTTTAGATTCTAATGTGATGAGAGACAGGTCAGGCAAGAGTCTCCCACACTTCACACCAGTTCCTTCTCCGGAGTCTTCAGGGGTGAATTTTGTTCGCGCAAGATCTGTCCCAGCATGGTGCTCTAATGTCACGCCCTTATGTTCTCCCTCCTTCAGTATTAGTGGGGGCCCCTACTACGATTCATGGGACAATACCGTATGCCATTTACGTTGGTTGTTTTAGACACGTACCCTAGAAAATATTGGTGGCCTATCATTGTTGGCAAGGCAGTTAAGGCACGAAAACTAGCTTCTGCGGGGGATGTTGGTGCTCTTTTAGTCCCATCGAAGAATGGCTGGATGCCCCATAAGGCTATCCCAGGAGATCTATGGGCTTTCGCTGTGGACCCTTGAAGGTAACATTGATAGTTTTCCTTCTAGCTTTTAGGACCTTCCTATGGTTGCCAAACTGTTTATAGCTTCCGTTAGATGCCCAGTGTGTCGACACGCAAACGACTATGACTTCCGTTTTTGTCAACAGTGTGGCTACAATCGTAAGACCATACAAAGTTCAAGGAAAACGAAGAACGTGTCTGTTGACTTGGACTCCATTGATGCACGTGTTCAGCAGCTTTTTGATTATGACAAGGCGTCTAGTTACGCAAAGCAAAAAGACTCACTACAAAAGGAACTTGAACAGTTTCTTTCTGCCTTGCCTGGCCACGTTACACTTGCAACTGTTACACCACCTGACCTTTGTCGGTTTTTGGTTCATAATTATATAAAGACAATAACGGAAAGACTCAGGTTCACCGCATTAGTTGCAAGTTCATGGGTCAGAAGGGGAAACACCCTTGTGGTTGTCCTATGCGACTGTCTTACAAGACAGTTGATTCCTATATCGGAAAG
Source organism: Cladopsammia gracilis (assembly GCA_022457155.1). Classification (NCBI taxonomy): domain Eukaryota; kingdom Metazoa; phylum Cnidaria; class Anthozoa; order Scleractinia; family Dendrophylliidae; genus Cladopsammia; species Cladopsammia gracilis. The sequence goes on along the minus strand of JAJGOT010000333.1, from coordinate 398,770 downwards.
CTGCGAGTCATCTTTCATGCGAACGGGATGGGTGACCCCGCAGCGGATAAACAAGTTAAGGATTACCTCCGTTTGGTCACAGCCGAGCAGTTACAAGCAAGGGTGACACCTAAACAGGCCACTCTTTATTATTGCCACGCTTTATTATAGCCCGAGACCAAGCCTATTTCAAAGCAACGTTTTTCAGCGGCGATCGACCAGGTGATTTAGGCCAAGTGAAGACGGCAAAAATCCTTAGATTCCCTAATGATGACAGTTTTTTGTTTAATCATATATGGGGCAAAACTCTTAAGGATAGAGACCAGAATGTATTTGGAATCCGCCGAAACCCACAAACAGTAATTTGTCCTATCCGTGGGATAGATATGTACATGGATGTGACCAAGCAAATTGGGATTAACCCTACTGGATATCTATTTCGCCCTACAACCAGTGACAAAGGGGTTCGAGATGCACCTTTCAGCTCCGCTACGGCGGAAGCCCGTCTGAAATTATACCTTAAGGAGATGAAAGCTGACGAAGGAGAGACATTGCATGGTTTTAGATCTGGTTGTGCAATTACTTTAGCACTTACGGGCGCGGATCTTTCAGAAATAATGGAGCATGTCGGTTGGGCTCAGCACCATACGGCGCTGTACTACTTGCAGCTAGCTAAGGTTCTGAACACCGGTGGGGCCTCGTCCAGACTGGCAGAATCCGCAGCCGACGTTTCGGCTCCATGGAAAGATATTAATCAGCTGAAACAAATTGTATGAGCTTTTCTGGTCTTTAATTCTCTTAAAGGGGCGCTATTCACCTAAATGTAGTTAAATAAAAGTCTGTGTACAGGGGTGTCTCTGCGCTCTTCTTTTTTTTTTTATGGAGTATGGGTAATGGAGAATGGGGGGTCTCCAAAAAAAGGTATGTTTGATATCTTGTAGAGATATACTCCCTGTAAAGGGAGACAGAATGGCGAAGGGAGCGCTGGTCAATCACTATTTCCATATCTTAATTCAACTGAGTATGAATGGGAGTGTTGTGAAATAGAATACAATTCAATTTGCGTCTGCAGTAACATCAAAATATGGGTGAGTGAACGCTTAACAGAGGTTAAAAACAACAAGTAAATTCAAATTACAAGTGGTCACGGTTGCTTACGAGAAGTGGTCGCTTAAGAGAGGTTTCGACTATGGTGATTTGACTGGAACTGAGAAATTTGGTATTTTGGAAAAGTGGTCGCTTAGGAAAGGTGGTCGCTTAGGAGAGGTGGTCGCTTAGGAAAGGTGGTCGCTTATATTTTAGGGGAGGTGGTCGTTTAGGAGAGATGGTCGCTTAGGAGAGGTGGTCGCGTAGGAGAGGTGGTAGCTTAGGAGAGGTGGTCACTTAGGAAAGGTGGTCGCTTAGGAAAGGTGGTCGCTTAGGACAGGTGGTCGCTTAGGACAGGTGGTCACTTAGGACAGGTGGTCGCTTAGGGGAGGGGGGCGCTTGGGAGGGGTGGTCGCTTAGGAGAGGTGATCGCTTAGACGAGGTGGTCGCTTAGGAGAGGTGGTCACTTAGGAGAGGTGGTCGCTTAGGAGAGGTGGTCACTTAGGAGAGGTGGTCGCTTAGGAGAGGTGGTCACTTAGGAGAGGTGGTCACTTAGGAGAGGTGGCCGCTTTGGAGAGGTGGTCGAACATGGAGATTCGACTGTAGGCTGTCTATGCACGAGTGTTACGGATGTGAAAATTATGTGGGTTTCACTCTCATCAAAGGCCAGTCAGGTAGCCTGTCATAGTGTTAGACGCTTACCTTGATACGTACCACTACTTTTCTGATATACAAAATATGGCGGTAGCAAAAAAGACTATTGGGGTTCCAACTCTGGAACTTCTTTTTATGCGTTTTTAGTTTTATCAACACTTTGAATTTTCTTACAGCACTGAAAAGTAACATGAGAATTTGCCCATTTGCGGTAGTTTCTTGGTGTTGCGGATGGTGTGATCACCAAATGACGTAAAACAAAAGATTCAAAAGACACTGAACAATACCCACACCGCAACACAAAAGCTAACCAACAATGGCTTCCGCAACACCAAGAAACACTCCCATTTGCTTAATCAGGTTTCAGGTGCTCAAGTTTGTCACCAGTTAGCTAGAAATATAGTACATTTTTTTTTAATGAATATCACTGAATACAATCTGATAGCTGCTCGTTATTACTAAACAGAGCAGTGCTCACCTCAAGTTTTGGGTTGGTTCTTTTTTTGTTGGAGGTATTTAGCCAATAAAGGATAGCAACTTACTGCAAATATTTTCCACCAATAAATGAAACAAAGTCTCTTTTCTAAAGTGTTCTTGTGGCTCTCACAGCGACAGCTACAAATCATGTTCACCAAGCCTTGGTAAATTTTGTAAGACCCATAGGGATGAAGAACATGCTGTCCCAGATCTAAAGCACAGTATACTACATATTAAATTTGGACTTTTTAGGTGCCAACTATACATTAGGTTCATTCTTCTATAGAGGATCTGATGATAGTCGGACCGCTCGGTATTGGCAGTAATGATAATAAAAAATTTAAAATAAATCACTTTATTTAAGTGTCAAAGGTATTTAGCACGCGAGTACTAATTGGGGACACTTTCCAGATGATCCACATAAGAACTATAGTAAACTTCATTGTTCTGCGGCATTGGCTCTTTCCCACATAGAATATCTTTGGTTTCAAGAAAAGAGGAGGAGCTGATGGTTCATAATTATATTCAGTATAAAAATAAAGAAAATCCATTTGCGTTTAGGAAATGTTCGAGCTAATAATTTTGATTCTTTGATGAAGTTCCTCAAATACAATATCTTTTAAAACTTGCATGTTGTGCGATTGGGTCTCAAATTACTTGAAACCTTAAAAAATGAGACAAAATGCACCTTGAACCTTAACATTTTAGCCGTTTTTGAGTCTAGGCCAATGAGATTACTAGTTGTAATATGAAAAAAGTTGACATTCCATCGTGCATTGCCGTTCAGCGCTATCCTTCTTAGGGCCGATCTACACGGTACAACTTTGTCGCATGCGAAACGCTTACAACATGCTTACGACATGCTTACAACACGAATTACTTCGTGTAAATCAACTCAAATCATGTCGTAAGCATGCCGTAAGCGTGTCACATGCAACAAAGTTGTACTGTGTAAATCGGCCCTTATGCGGATCATTACTTAAATGGTATATGTCTTCGTTTTCGCCCGTGATAGTCGAGAGGGAATGGGTTCTATCCTCGCCAAAACTCCATGTTTATATTTTACAGTCTACTTCATGCATTTTAAACATTATACCTTTGCATACTCCGTAATTAACCTAAACGATTGTATATTGTACATTGAGATCAGTATTCTCTCGACGCTCCGTTATTCCCGGTAATTTTCTAGTGAATTGCCTTAGTTTTTTGGTTACCGAACATTTTAAAAAAATCGCCAAGCAGACTGTAATTGTATATGGTATAACCATAAAAAAGTGGGAAAAAATTGGATCATCTGAACCCCACAAACGTCTGCATCAGGCATATGTATGTTTGTTTACGTTTCTGAGGATAACACGGACGTCATAAACATGTCGCTTCAATTTTATCACACGGGAATTTCGCAGAATTAAATTCACAAAATCAAAACATTCATCTTTTCTTAAATCATATGATAAACTCGAGATTTGGACTATGAGTTTTGCAAATACTTTTGCTTGTATTTGAAATGAAAATATAATACTTGGGACGCATGCGCAAGAGCTGTCACGCACACTATCGTCACCTCCCTCCTTCACTCACCTGGAGGGATTTTCGACACTCTACTCTTCGGGAGGGGGCGAGGGTGTGTGCGCCCACGATGTTATCCTTTTGTGGATTGCGGTGGGATGTCGAATGAAGCCAAATACGAAAACTTTCATGTCGAATAATGCAGTAATTCAAATCCAGGAGGTAAGACCCGAAAAATCGAGCTTGTCAAATGAATAATCTGCAATATTGAATATGAGAACTTGAATGTTAAATGCCTGTGGTTCCCACGACGGGAAGAAGAGATACCCTGGGGCGAGATTGGACAAGACACCGAAAATCCCTACCCTAAACTATCCCAGACTTGCTATCTAGAACCATCATATTAACGTGTTTCAAATTCCGTGCAAAAGAGAGAGTTGTAGAAGTTTGCTCTTCACTCTCCTTGTCCATGCCGGTGCTGCATTAGTGTTCTACTTTAAGTTCCCCATACAACATTATCTTTTGTTACATTACGGTGAAGAAATAAATGAAAAAACTAGCAGTAATCACAGATTAAAAGAGTGCGTTCGACATGTTCGTCACAACAACTGAAAGAAGTAGCACTGATGTCGATTTACGCCCTGCTAAATGTTTTTGCTCACCCTTAGCCACCACTTGAGACTCAGAGTGCAATGAACTCGCAAACATTTTGGATTTTTCCCACAATTGTAAAGAATAGGCGGCTGCCTCTGTCTCGCTAAGGCTCACAAACAATAAAGCTTGCAGAAAGGTAGCGAAGAACAAGGGGATTTTAAACGAAAGTAACGCGGTGATGTTTCAGATCGCTTGGCTTTCATTTTCATTAATTTACATATTGATCTTGAACAAAGGAAAGACAAAAGAAAATAACACTAAAATCGCAGTCACGCGAGACCCTTACGTTTATGATGAACAATAACGTCGTCTCGTTGTTTATTCGTATGCTCATGTCTATGTTAATTGTTAATGTCCATTTTCAATTGACGCAAATTCTTAAGCACCTGCTTATGCTTAAAATGCTTGTTATAATTAGTATTCTATGTATGTGTTGTAGTGCAATTTTGTCCTTGGTGCAAATTTTATTTTTCTTTGTTCAAAACTCATTATCACACATTATCATATATTTCCATACCCAAAAACAAGGGAAAATAAAATTTGCACCAAGGACAAAATTGTACTACAACATATACATGTATTCCGCGTGCAACCAACCTTGCTGAGCAGTTACTATGACCTCGACAAACATCAGTTTATGAATATTCTCAGTGTATACTGCTCTTCCTTCTTACCTAGGAAAGCAGGTTTCTTTTGTGAAGGAAAACATGGCTGTCGCTCGCTTTTGGTTCACCGAAGGATGTAATTAGACGGCCCGGTAATTAGAACGTTTTTTTGATCCGGCGCACAACGATATCACTGCAAAAAATAGGACTCTCGATTTGAGAAGGAACATTTCCTTACTCACTTATAAAGAGGAATATTACCTTGAAATAAGGTTTAGAACAATTAAAGTAAGGGTTTCAAGACTTGTGGAAAGGTATGTAACCTTATTATCAACAGAGCATTATCTAATTCAACTTAGAAAAAGTGTTAGGCTGTTTAAATTACACTTAAATTAAGAAAATGCAAAAATTAGGACTCTTGATTTAAGAAGCAATAGTTCCTTAATCACTTGTAGAAAGGGATATTACTTTGAAATAAGGTTAAGAATAATTAAAGTAAGGGTTTGAATACTTGTGGCAAGGTGTGTAACCTTGTTATAAACAGAGCATAATCTAATTTGCCTTAGAAAAAGTGTTAGGCTGTTTAAATTATACTTAAATTGAGAGAATATCATATATGTGTTACTCAAATAAAGGTACATTTCTCATTATGACCCTTAAAGCAATTGTTACTCCCTTAGAAAGAGAATATAGAAATAAAAGGTCCTCAAAAAGGGTGATGATATATTCATAGCCTTAAATTGAGTGATTACTATTAAACCTGTTTTTAATTGTAGTAAGTAATTCCCTTAATGTAAGGTAAATCAAGTTTTTCAATGTGTAATATTCAGAGTAACCTTTCAAAATTGAAATCTTTAATGACAGTCATTTCAACTCCACAACCCAACAATGACCTTCAAGAGAAGTTTTGCTTGAGAAATTCACAGTGTTGTTACCAAGGCCACCCAATAAAATGTTCCACAGATTTAGCAAATAAAAATGGTGGAGTTTAACAATAGTTTTCCAACCAATTATCCTTGTAATCAAGTTGTACATTACAAATTAAAGGCAACAGATTTGTGGTCACTTTGGATAGTTTGTTAGAAAACTATTGTAAACCTCCACAATTCGCAGAAACTATTGTCTGGTGGCCTTGGTTAGAGTAGCAAACACTGTGAAACCATACATTAACAACAAAGTCATTCCAACTCAAATAACAAACTACATGTAGGTTACAGTTAACAGTAACAGTTACAGTGAATCACATAAGTCAGTCACATCATACTTAGTGTTAATGTACATTTTTTGATCAAGTTCCCACTTGTGCAGTACTTCATGGCTTAGAAGGCTGTCAGGGGTAATGTACAATGCAGACATGGCCTGTCCTAGTTTGTCAATTTCATATGAATTAAGAGTATCACTAAAGGTAACAGTTTCAAGTTCAGCAACTCTAAAAATTACATCGGTACCATTTACTATCCAAATACCAAGAAGATCACCAAAGACAGGTTTCTCATTTTCTGCTCGTAACAATAAACTACACTCATTAGGGATGTACTTTGTGCCATAAAGAGTTATCCATTTACAGTCGCAAATGTTAACAATCAATTCATCAGAAACTTGATAAATCAGGCAAAACTGTTGTTTGGCAAAATTATACTTTTCCCCTGTGAGGGGTGTCAAGGGCCCTTTTGCTAGGTTATTGAATAGGCCATGGCTATCTGGGTCGGCAAACTTTGCCATCATTGATCGTTGTTCACTCTTTGCAAGTGAAAGGGATATGTTTTTAAAACTTGCATTTTTTGCAATTCTTTTAAAATCCTTGTGCTTTGCCTCAAATCGCATGTTCCAAAGCCTAACTAAAGGTCCACATAGTAGTATTTAAGTCTTGGACAGTGGACCAAGTAATGCATTTTTGGAGTTATCTGCTTATGGAAAACATTCTTAAAATTTGTCAGAAATTGAGCAGTCATTCTCTGTAGTAATGAGACAGATTCACAGCTTAATACTGGAGCCAGCAGTAGACTGGATATCTTCATAAGTAACTGAAATACTTCAAAGGGCTTGTGACTTTCATCAATGATGTCATGGAGAATAAAAGGCAGAACTCGAAAAAGCATCCACATCTTTGCAGCATCTTTTGCAATGTGCTTTCCTGGTTTATCAGTCAAAGATTCAGGATTAATTGGTTCTGGTTTGTCTTTGACCTGTGAATATCCATATCGGAACTCCATTAACCGTGAGTTTATAACATCAACAGTTATTGAACCCTTAGCAATATAATACTGAAGCATACATTTGACAACATATGGTATGACACCCTCCAGAAGGATGTGCATCAAATCTTGCGGTAATTGTTCAGTAATTTTAAATCCTGGAAATTTACTCAAAATGCTTCTCCTATCCAAACCATAGTTCACCGAATAATGTTTTGTGAGAGCTGGATTGTTTTCCATCCTTTCATACTGACTCGCTAAACGAGCCTCAGTTCTTAGAATGCATTCTTCTTCATGGACTATTTTTTGAATGTCATCTTGATTGGCTTCACAATGCCTACAACATTTCATGGCAAATGCAACACCTTCTTTAAAGCCCCCGGCAAGGTTAGAAGCTGGAGTATCACCACAAAACACTGAAAGAGCACCCGTAATAGGAATGTTACTGTTGCCTACAGTGAAGTAGTATCCATCATCAAGTATGTTCAGGTCATTCAGAAGAGGCTTCAATACTTCATCGAATCCATATTTCTTAAGATGGGCAGTTTTAACAACAGCTAAGAGGGAAATGGCATCCAGTTTGGAGCGTACCTCCTGCCTAAAATTTCCCAAGGTAAAATAGAAGAATGCTATTTTATGTTTGGTCACGCGACTCCCAGCACTGTTACAGAGGTCACAGTCATCATAGTAGAGGATAATTTGTAGAGCCTGTGCATCATTAGAAAATACCTCATGATTAGAAAACACAACACCATCAATAAAGTCTCCAAGTTTTCCATCATTTCTATACTGTGGTTCTTTTAGAACTTCCTCTCGTGTCTTTTTGTTGTTTAGCAACACTGTCAATGTTTCTAGAATTGGAATGTAATAAAAGCAGTCTGACATCTCTTTGATTCTACGCTTGGCTCCATGTGCCACAGGTTTAAGTGTTTTTCCTAGAACTACACATTTGGGCTCCTGAAAAAAAGGAAAAAAAGCTGAGCATGCACCATAAAATCTTGACTGTCTTCCCCTTCTCCCTTCCAGTTACAGCTTTTAACCCCTTCCCCCATATTCTCATTTATTTATAGCAAGTTATACTTGGAGAAAAAATTCCTTGCTATGATTACGATTACAAATGTAGAGGGAGTTTTACAGACATTGATGAGTGTCTTTCAGAAACATTTTTTGCCCCAGTTATTACCTACAAGACTAGTGATGATAATATATACAATGACATGGTGACATAAGGGGTAACCTCTAACACATACCACATAGGGAAATGACTGCTTCATATGTTCCTCTTGGTGGTGGTGGGTTTCTAGTCCTTCAAATGGTGTGGTTTCGTCTTGCCATATATCCTGAAAACTCTGTGATGCTGTAAGATCATCCTGTCCTTCTGCGTTTAGAAATTCCGTTACCTTTCTTTTTAAATGCTGAATAGATTTCTTTAAAAGAGTTGTTGTACCCTCTACAACGTCATCAATCACAGATTGCGGAATTTTCGCTTTTTCCTTTAGTTGTAAAAGAAAAAGTGCTGCTTCTTTCTTCTTGTCATAACATTCTATGTCTTCTTCTTGAACTGTATCCATGGTTTCAGACAAAGACTCATCGAAACCTGTTGTTGGAGCTGTTACAGGGGTCTCTTCATATACAGGTGGATCAGATTCCTGTAGGTGATAATTTTATATTTACATCAAACATTGATTCAGGGTCTATAGAAGTGTAATGTATTATTCCAAACATGTATTAGAACATTTTGCAAAAATTGCAAGCATTTTTTTTAAGTCAAAAGGTAAAATTGCGATGACAGTGACGTGATCAGTTCTGGCTGAATTTCATACCACTTGATTGGAGAACTGTTCACAACAATAAAGCTTCAAAACTAACCACTCATTAAAAAGCCCCCCAGAAAGTTGTCTCTCCCCACAGCCCTCCCACCCCCCCCCCCCCACCCAGTCCCACCCCTCCCAAAAATTCTGTGATCATAAATTCTGTGATCCATCCTTAAAATCATATTTTAGCAAACATACCTCCAATTCTTCTGAATAACTTTCTTGATAAATCTGCTCTTTTCCAATTGGTTGTCTCAAAGCAGTTGGAATTTCACCAATGTGCAAGTCTGTTGCTGGAATATCCAAATAAGCGTGATGACGATTTTTGACATGCCGATAAAAACTATCATACTTCTTGTACGACTTTTCACAGTTTGAAATACCGCAGGTAATTTCAAACTCTTTGTCACCAGAGTGAACTTGACGAATATGGGCCAACATTTGGCTCAAAAGCAACGCCGCAAAACCCAGTCACACACAAACCACATGTCCACATCGCCATTTTCGAGCTTTTCTGTGTCCAAAGTGTTTGTGGTCAGCGTAATTCTATTTTGTACAGCTGCTGTAAGTCACATGCTACAAATCACGGCTTTTCATTGGTCTTTTGAGGTAAAAGAATGACGTCAACGAAGAAGGCACATTTGCAGCGCTCGTCATTTGGCGCGGGTCAGGGAGTTTGTGAAGATTTGCGGTCGATTGTGCACAGTTTTTATACAGAATATTCGACGTTTTTCAGCTGTTTTGTACTCCTTTGCTGCCATTTTAGCTTTATTAAGTCCGGTGTTTCCCTGTTTCTGCAAATGTTTATTGAAATATGTCTTCTCAGTCGACGTCATTAAGAGAAGAATGCAGCGCCTTGGATGAAAGCAGCGATTTTATTCCATGGTTCCAAAAAAACTTTCCTACAGTTCCTTCTGAAGTTATCAAGGCTTTTGAAGGTGAGATTTTTTAGAATTGTTTTTGTCATTATGGATAAATACTCTAAATATTGCAGGGAATGTTCAAGCAATTCGTGGTACAATTATATTAGCGCGGGAAATTTCCCGCCAAAAATTACATGAAATCAGAAATTCCATAACTTATATATATTCTCACATTATATTTATTGAAATATCGGAATGGCCAAGAAAACCTGTTTTTTCATTTGGTTGATAAAGTGTTTCGTCGAAATTCGAAGGTTTTACTCAACCATCTTACGTTCTTTATTTTTACACTGTTTTCATAGCTGTAAGTTTCAGTCATAATGCATGAGTGTAGGACGTTTTTTGTGACAAATTTGGGACTATTTGAATACGTCCAATTTTTGTTCAAAATTATTAACTGTCAAAATCTGTTCAATTTTATACTCCAGTGTAAATAAGCTTATGTCACTACCTAATATGGGAGCTTTGGACCTCTAAGGTCCTCTATTTGGAACAACTTGTACACTATAAAAGCACATTTTAAGCAAATTTGAATTTTTGAACATGATATTTTTTTTAAGCAATTTTCTCATACTTCTAAATAGAAAACACCATCACTGGGGATGACTTCCTTGACATGGATGAGCGTGACTTTAAGGAGGTATTTCCACGATTGGCCCATCGGAAGATGGTGAAAGGAATTTATAATTGTGTAAGTCACTAGTCTTTTTGTTATTAACACTGTAGGTTACCCTAGACCAGTGGTTATGGAGACTAATGTATTCATAGAAAGAATTCTGCGAGTGAATATATGAAAGATCATTTTGTTCATAGGGTTCACAGTATAGGTTTTTGATTGGTTGGCCAGGATTATAACAGGTAGCTGAACACAGGCATTCTCAATAACTTCTGTAGCAAGTGGCTCCTGTTGTTGGAATATGGGGCTGTGCTTAACTAGAGGGCATCCAGACCCTTTCTTAAGGGGGGAGGAGGGGTCTGGTTGAAAAATTTTGAAATCTGTAAGGTTGGAAATACTAATTGTAGCATTCTGGGCTGCACATCAAATTAAGTGCTGTTCATACACAAAATTAAGTGCTGTTCATACACATTTTATTGCTCACAGAAACCAGTATTCTGATTTTTTTTCATTCTTTCATAAGTGGTCTAATATTGTGTGACAAATAAGATAACTAGAGAAATATATTTTCTAACATTGTATAGCTAATAAATAAGTGTTACATTTAAATGCACTCTTGTAGTATCAACGGCATAACTGTACTTAAATTTAACTTTCTCACACAGCTGAATGGCTCCGTGTCAGATCCCCTGACTCCTGGCTTTACTAAAGTGCCCAAGCCATCAACATCTCAGAGTGATTCATTCACTGATGATGATGAATCAGAAGTTTCGTTCCAATCAACCTTGACACTAAACTCCTCTTCATCTGGTGATGCTTCTGATGTCTTCTGTTCCTCTCAAAATAAGAGAACATCGACTCCAATTCCCCCAAAAGTGTCATGTGCACCAGTTTCAGTGCAAGGTAAGACAAGCCCTGATCTGCCTTCTGGCTTCATTATTCCCTCTAAGTTTGGGAAAGTTACAGATGGAAATCTGAAGAGTGGAAACCTAACTGATGTGGACAGAGCGAAAGTTATAAAAACTGTGGCAACTTGTGTATGGGTGCACACAGACTCCCCATCTCCAGGATGTTGTGAATGGTTGGCCAAACAGTTGATCTCAAAATACCCTACACTTGCTGATGCTGACCCCCGCAAGATGCTGCAGACTGTACCTACAGCGCCAAAGGAAGACTTCAAGTATTGGGTGAGAGTTTTGATGTCTTGCAAACTTATGTTGTATGCTGCCTTAGCAATTTAATAGAGGAGTTGTGACGTGTCATTTTCTTACCTTCTCGACCTAGCTGATAGTGTATAACCCTTAAAGATCCAGTCTTGGCCAGGATGCATTGGATGCGCATTAGAAAACAATAGAAACCTTGCTATCAAGTAAACCAAAACAATAACAGATGCACAAAAAGCATAATCGTCAATACTGGGTCTTTAAAGCCCAGCTATCACCATACACATTTTCCATACAGAATGCTATTATGACAGTTATGAGAATTTGGTGTGAAATCAAGACAAGCATTTTTTTCCTGTTGATTTGCTTATCACTTGTTTGCTTGACATTCTAATTGGATTCATCTGGAAGGAGAACATAATATTGATCACTTAGGACTTAAATGGGTTATAATAATCATTATTATATGGGTGGCTTTGTGAGCGGGCAAGATGAACCAAATCCCGTGCTGTGATTGGCTACCCGAGCGGGCAAGATGGAGCGATCTTGCCTGCTCGGGATTGCGCACTTTGTCCTGCAAGAAAAATTTCTCACTTTTTGGTGTCTTATCCCATATAATAAATCCTTTAAGCTTGTTGGGTCAAGATGGCTGGGTATTGGCCTCGTTCTTTTTTTTTGAGAGTGTTTATGGACCAAGACGAAAAAGAACTTATAATAAGGCCAATGTCCAGCCATCTTGACCTCTCGCTTGGTCAATAACCCATACTTATTGCTACTGACTGGTTGCTTAACTAGTACAGTGTGATGAAAATAGAAATTCCTGAAACTGGTGGATTTGGTTAGCTTTGTTTATGTTCTGCTAATTCAACTTTGTACCAGCATTCTCTAAAAAAGGGCTTAATGAAGAAGTTTGAAAACTGGCGGTATCGGGAAAATAAAAGGAGTCCAGATTTTTTGGAGCAGAAAGCAAAGAAGAAGAAAAAGACTGAAGGTACATGACAGCAGCTGTGAATATGATAAGTGGGGCATGTGTTATTGTCTTTTGAGACCTTAAAGTTATTGAGAGAAAGTGAATTGAGAGTATAACTGGTAAGAATAAACTTTAAGCTTTCATCCTGAAGCCGTCAGATACTAAGTACGCCATTCTCGTTAAGTATTGGTTGCAAAACACTCCTTTTACTATCTAGCTTAGTTGCAAGATTGTTATTACCCTGACTGTGTATGGCCTGTAAGCCACATAATTTTTCGCCTAATTCAATGTAACAGCTTCCATGGAGATATGTGATCACTTTTCAGGTGTTCTCAATATACACAATGTGTTCCAGATAAAATTATACAAATATCATTATACAAATATTTTGTCCTTGTTTTATTTATTTAGAAGAAAATGTGGATTCAGATCCTGCTGCAATGGAAAGAAACATCAAGAGGTTGAAGGATGAACAAAGTAAAAGTAGAAATCAAGATGCCACTGTACTGCAGAATCTTCTTTCAGTCACTTTTGGCACTCGCCATCAGCAGCTTCTCCTCTCAGATGGAAAAACTCGTGTTTCCAAGTTATTGAAAGATTGGCCCATCCTTGGCAAAGAAATCTATGTATGTATAAGCTTCAACATTTTTGTCTGTACTATAAGTGCTAGGAAAATAATTATACAGCAGCTACAACAGGATTCTTAAAGATACAATAACAATCAAAATACATTTTTTCAATTTTGTGATTCGATTATCAACTAGCTACTCTACCATACTGTAAAGATTTACAATGACAAATTTTGTATATCTTTCACTAATGGATTAAGCACCTGACAAATTAAGTGCGGAGGAAGTTTATCTTTGAACACAACTTTTGCATTTGACTTGTGTTAGAAAATTGTGACGAAGAATGTGTCTTTTGCATTTTTTTTCTTAGTTCAGAGAGGAGGTGTCAAGGGCTTTGTCCAAGGCAAATGTACCTGTCAGTGATTTCACTGTAATAGAAGATAACTGGAAGAAAGTAATTCCAAATATCATGTACATGCTTGGTGATGTCTGCACACAAGACAATAGTATTCCCACCGTCAATTTCGGTGAGTACCGTATTAATAGTGACTCGACTAACCAACAAAAAGGGTTTAAAATTGAACCCACAAAATTATACCTGTCAGGGGTGTTGCATGACAAAAGCAATCTTGTGAGGGCTTGTAAAGGCTGTAAAGGAAAATTTATAAATGACTCTTTTCTTTAGTGTCAGATGAGGGAAGCATCAGGGTCCTGAGAAAATTTGTGGGTGAAAAAGAAGCATGTGATGCTATTTCCAATGACACAACCTTGCCTGAGGAGCTTGTGGAAGTCTTACCAAGTGAATGGAATCTCGAGGATGATGAGCTACCAATTGTACCACATTTAAAGAAATACTTCACAGAGAGTGCATGGCTGATAGTGGAAGATGGCCTTAAACATTTAAAAGAGAAAGCCAATAACTCTGGTAAGCAGAAGTTCATAAAGGTCAGCTGTCAGTGTTTTAGATTTAAAGCATTCAACAAGTTTTAAATGCCAGAAGCTGATCATGAAAATTCATTCTTCTATATAGCAAAACAGCTGAACTTCCAGCCATCACCTCTCTATTATGGTCAGTTTACTTGACACCAGATTGACCAAAAGTGAAAATCAATTAACAGCTCTGCAGTTAAAGAATCAGGTTATTTCAAGTCAGTGCAAAACCTTTTGCTAAGTGCAACTGAATATATAAATTAATAAAAGATCATATACAGGGTATTCATTAGGCATCGGAGATCGGAGAATTCTCCGCCTGCTATGCAGATTTCTCCGGCGAAATTTCGATGGCAATATGTAGCTATCTTCGCTCTTTCATAATATTCTCCTGTTACTTTACACTATTCTCCTGCTACTACAATTCTTAATGAAAACCCTGCATATATTTGAACTGCAGAGAAAGATATGATGACATGATTGATCATCGCAGTTATACGCAAATTAAGCAGCTGTAAAATTAAAGCCTAAAAAAAATGAGGGCTAAATGGGACTCAGACCCATGACCGCTCAGGCCTGAATTTTTTCCAGGCTTTAATTTCACAACTGCGTAAGTTTTGTATAACTGCGATGATCAATCATGTCTTCACATTTTGCTTTCGAGAACAAGTTACAGCTGTAATCATTTTGTTTTAGTGGCTAGTAATTTTTTTTTTAAAGTTGTGAATTTCATTTGTTAACAGATAAAGAGATTAATGCGCTGCTCTCACTCACCAAGCTTTTTCCTGGTTTAAGAAAACTGAAGAATACAGGATCTGATTTTGTGGTTAATGTTGCAGAGGTGAGCCATTACACAGCCTTTATGCATGTCAGTACTTTTATGTTATCAGTGAAAAGATCACAGTTATGTTATAGCTGTTCAAATTTCTATTGAGGTCCCAGGGAGACATAGTACATCCAGAAGTAAATTAATACTACTGACAGCTCAAGTCCCAAGAGTGATCTACATTTGTTTTTTCCTTTATATACAAATAGGATATCAAGTGTACAAGTTACAAGAAAGAATAATCATAAGCCAGGAGAAATTTGCTTTATTGCGTCGAGGAAGGAGACGCTTCCTAATCTTGTCGGCTAGGCGGAACAAATCGAGAAAAGTGTCGGTACCAAATCTGCGCCATCTTGAAACGTCACAATATCCAGCATGCTTAGCGCGTCGTCTATAGCGGAACGAATCGAGAAAAGTGTCGGTACCAAATCTGCGCCATCTTGAAACGTCACAATAGTATCCAGCATTCCCAGCTCGTGGAAATCAGGCATCATCCTGGGGGGCTGGGGTTGTGAATAATCTATTTGTCTTGATTTAGTTTCGGATATTTTCCCGATTTTGGAATCGTACGGCTCAATATTTCAATGCCTACTACTACTGGTATGTTTTGAATGTTCTATCTTGATTTTGCTGTGGTTCTCTGCCTGATTTGGGAAGCTTTCACCTAAATACCGACGTCGTTCTTCGCGATGTTCTACGGTACGGTGCAATTCGCTGTATGTCTTGTAGCAATAATTCACTGACCGGCCGCGCCAGGCGAACGCAGATGAACTTTACAGTGCTCGAAATTGCGCCTGCATCGGGCGCATTTGCGACTAAAGATTTCTCAGTTTTGTGACTAAATTTGTCTAGCTAACAAAGGAATTATATTCAACAGTCTTGTGTCTTACTTGCAACTGGTAGTTGTAATTTTATCCGAAAAATCCTGCGAAATACACGTTGAATGTTGCGTGACTTAATCGTCGATTTCATGCTCCATTAATGCGGTGTCCAAGAAGTTTTTCACGGGAGCACTTTTTCAGGCTTTCTCAGAAATTTCTCATTTCCGGTTCCGGTATTAGTACATGTACTGAGGAGTATGATTTCAGAAATCAAGACAAATGGGTGTTTCTTGGTGTTGCGGAAGACATTGTTGGTTAGCTTTTGTGTTGTGGTGTGGGTATTGTTCAGTGTCTTTTGAATCTTTTGTTTTACGTGATTTGGTGATCACACCATCCGCAACACCAAGAAACTACCAGACAAATAGACTACTTATATGTCGGAAAAATCTGAGACCTTTCGGAGTACACAGCATGGCAGGATTTTGCCCGATCCCACGGCGATAGCGTGAATTTGTTTGATGTTGGCCCGATGTTTTTGCCTGCGTGACATATCTCGCGACTTAGCCCTTTTAAACAGTGGCTGAATTAATTCATGAAACTGAGGTACTAGGTCAAGACGACGTGTCACGGGATAAGGAGACGCACTATAATCTATGATTACTACTAGTTTAACATTAAATTCTCAGATCTAGAACTTTAAACACTCTGAAAATAAAGTGGCAGTCAGTAAGGATAATTTTTGTATTTATATTGGGGCTTGGAGGGTAAAGTCTAAAAATGAACAAATCATTCAGTTCACTGACATAAAAAATAGCTCTTGTTTTTGCTAGTCAGTGTTCTTTCATATGTACACATAAACAACAGTAGAAATTGTCTGCTTTATACAAATGTGTACTAAAAGTTTTGGACAATGAGAATGTTATGTTAACACAAATTTTTATTGACATTTGGCCCTTTCTTTATAATTTCAGAATGGCAAGTCTGTCACAGAGTTTCTCAAGAAACCTCCATCAACATCACCTTACAGTAAAAGAGGAAATGGCTGGCAAACATTCCTTGCTTGTGGTGGAAACTCAATACTGGAGACAACTACCATCAGCACTGGAGTTGCAGCTCTAATAGGATCATACTTTCTATTCAATTTTGAATATCCGCCTGAAGCCAAAGGTGCATTTTTATTTTTACAAGAGTACCTGCTGAATGCTTTCGTCAATCAGAGGCACTCAAAGTATGCAGCTGCCCTGGTTCGGTACCAGACTGCAGCCATGAAAAACTCTAGTTCAACAATGGCCAGTAAGTCTGCAGAGAATGACAGTGCCTAGATGGACATGTGATCATGCTAAAAACGTGAGACTTCGATGTTGTTGTTTACCGGTAACTACTTTCACCGAGTGTGAGGCCTTTTATGGTTGAGACTATCAAGTTAATATGAAGTGAAAAAATGTATGTGCACAGCAAATGTACTATTCATGCATATGAGGATTAAAAAGAGAGCCAGTGCTTGATATTGATCTTGAGTTATAGCCGTCCTCTCTACCTAATAAATGTTTAACTACATGTTGGCAGAAGTATTAGTCTTGCCTGAAATGAGGAACCACAAGGCCAAGTTGCTACAGAGTAACTTGAAACCTTACTAGAAGCACATAAATTAAGAAAATCCCTTGATTTCAGCTCAATGTACCCTTAAAGTGATAACCTTCATTGCACCTACAGTTAGTTCTGTGTTACTTAATGTGATGACTGTGTGCCTTGGAACAAGAAATAATTTACAGTACAAACTCTTGATTTGAGGCCAATATACATTTTGTACCCTTGCAATAAGAAAGTTGATTGCACCAATATCAGAGGAATATTCCCTTACTTTGATGCTTATACCCCCTTGTAACAAGGAATGTACAAGACTTAACATGAGATGTAAAAACTCTTGATTTGAGACCAATATACCCTTGCAGTAAGAAACTTAATTGCACTAATATCGGGGGAACATTCTCTTGCTTTGATGCCTATACCCCTTCTAATGAGAAATATATAGGGCTTAATATGAGATTTTAAAACTCTCGATTTAAAAGCACTTTGCCCTTAAACTGAACATATATGTTTTTAAAACAAGAACTACAATGCTATTAATATAAGTTTGAATTGCCTTCTTTAAAGAATTACAATCCCTCAAATCAAGGCTTCCATTAACCTTATACTAAGTTTGTTGTGCATCTCATTTTGAGTGTACAAAACCCAGATAAGGCCCTTGGTTTAAGAAAGAAGCTCCCTTACCTGAGGGACCTAACTATGAGGTGCCATTGCTCTTAATGCGAGTTAATTTTTTCACTTAAAGTAAGAACTTAGTTTTTGCAGTGATATCACATCGAATTGCCTTCGGGAGGGTCAACGAGACTCAGAAAATATTCCGATGTTTAATAATAACGTTAGAGTATTTATATTCTCAATCGCAATCTAAACCTTGTTACAGAAGAATCCCGTATAAATAGCAAATATATGTTGGCGTAGCGTCTCGTACGAATAGGCACCGTGTTAAAATACATAACATTGCATAATATTCCTGAACATATCTGAATGCCTTGAATTTGCCTTCGTCCGCTTTTAGCATTGTTCATAAAAAGTGATCACGAAAATGTCCTTGCGTTTCATATAATTTGGACTTAGAAAGGACGAAGAAGCGCCAGAAAACGAGAAAGGAATTACTTACCGTTTACACGAATATGAAATCGGGATGTGCAGACCACCGTTAGACCGCCTTCGGTTCGGTGTCGAGCTTCTATATGTACATCTATACATAACAAACATATTGCTTACCTTAGCTACAGGTTAGCGATTAATTACCCCGCTGAGCAGTTGCAAACCAATTTGTAGTGACCAAGAAGGAAGACAAGATAACTGAAGAAAGGACGCTCCTCGATGTAGAATGATTTATTAATCACAACGATGAAGGAATCCTACATGAAAACAATGAATGAAAAATACAACAAAATTTCGATATCTGAGATAAAATATGACAAACAGAACATAATACTGAAGTTGTTGCGGAGGGCAACTATGTAAACACGACGAAACGACTTACAGGAAAAGTATATGTAGCGAATGCTCCAACGTAAAGTCAACGAGTGTCCTACGAACACACCTGGTTCTTGCGACTCCTATGCCTAGGTAGAGGTATAAAACTGTTCAAATTTCATACAGAATCGCATACGTCAAAGAAAACTCGCATTCTTATTGGCTATCGAAGCGGGGGTATTTAGCGTGGAATTGCATAGCTGAAAAGTGATATTGCATAGCATCTTCGAATTACTTTAAATTACTCTATCTTAATCGCAAAATACTGCATTTTTTGCACTAGCTTACGTGGAGAAATACTATCTTTCCCCAACTTCCTTCTGCAAATGCAAGAAAAACTACAAATTTTAAAAGGAATCGCAACTAAACAGAAATCGCTTCCCAATTTCTACCGAACTTGGGAAGTTATCCTTTAACACACAGTTTTTCGTCGCACTTTCTTTGCTTTTTACTGTAAGTAGTTGTATTTATTCCTTTGTTGTATATTGTTGTCTTTAGCTTGTTGTCTTTGCTTCTGTATTACTTACATTGATGTAAATTTAAAATTAATTAATTCAATGGAAAATAGGTCTCGTGAAAATGTAAGTAATTAAGCTTAAGACTCACTCACTGTAACTAATCTAGAGCACATACTTGTATTGTCAGTAGCAAACCAATAAAAAAAAAAAAAAAAAAAAAAAAAAATCTTCGAAGGACGATGTTTGTGTACTTTCTTTATATAGTATGTATACTTTCTTTTAAAATAGTGAGCTTTGATTTGAAGCCAAAAATACAGACGTGCTTTCCACATAAGATAAATTTATCTAGAATGAATTCCTGTTCTTCCCAATTGTGAATTTTTCTGAGAGTGAAGAAGCCATTCACACTGCAGTCCTACAAGAAGAGAGCGAGCTACTGGCAAAAACCGATATTTCATTCTAAGAAAAAAAACCTGTCTAAATCAAACAAAGAAGTTTATGAAACAAGCATATTGTACTGAGCTAATAAAAAGTAATTTTCATTATACACCGAAACGGCCGTCTGGTTGCTTTAAACATAAGCTTAAACAAGATGCTGTCCGAAGTAGAGCTTTCAGCGAACTTTCTTATTTCAAAACCAAAACTTGTATCCGAACTCCTGTCTTGTACAGTCTCAATAATTCCAGTGTAAAAAAGTATACGAGGTACAAAAGGCAATAATAATTAAGTAATAATATTAGTAGTCTGGTATTCTTAGAAATGAGTCGCGAAAATAAGGTGAGAATAAAAAATATTCCAGTTCGAGCGGAGATGTGCGTCCGGATCCTTTCCTTGTCAACTTATGAATTGAAGTGATCGACCGCGATAATATAAGCATTTTTTTTGCGGAATGTTTAATAAATAATCCATTAGTACTCACAAATTTGCCTTCTTCGTTGTCCAAAAGTTTTTCCCCATTTAGCGTGGTGTTTACTTGTCGCTGTGATGAAATTCGTATTTGCCGGCCGGCGATAACAAACTACCGAAGTGTTGAAGCCTAATTCCCACCACAAACGTTCGCAGTTCGGCTCCACAGTCCACATTATGTAGTTTAGTGTACAAACAGCATCAAGTTTAGTCATAAAATGTCATTTAACTTACTGATAAACAAAACTAAAATTTGTCGCTACCACAAGGTTTTCTCCTGACCGCGGCGCTTGATTGAAATCGTCATTTTGAATCAGTCTTGATTTCTATTCGCTCGCTCTTGACAGTTGGCTTTGAAATGGCTTTCTCGCTGGAAACTTTGTTTTTCTTTGACATATGCGATTCAAGAAAAATTCATTGCCAGACTCGTGAATTCCACGTTAAATTTCACTTGAAAAACCGATATCGCCCTCATCGCTTCGCGATTCGGGCGATATCGGTTTTTCACGTGAAATTTAACGTGGAATTCACTCGTCAAGCAATGAATTTTTCTATACAATACCATGGTGAGATTTGGCGAATGAGCGTCACAAAACCTATTGTTTTCACCACGATACTGCAGTTGTATTGGTCAGCAGTTGCGGTCGTATACAACAAACGTGCGCGTTGATCCAGGCATGCCAAGGATTTCAGTGAATTTCACCAACAAAGCAGCGGAAGGAAAGAAAAAAGAACCTCGAAGAAGAAGAACCTTGTTCATCTGACGTAGATGAGAGTTTGGTAAGTTAAAAGCTCGCATGTTGCATGTTGGGTTTACTTTAAGTTCTTAGCTGATGTCTAAGCTTAAAGCTTACACCTTATAAAGCTTCTTGAAAAACAAAATATCTTAAGCTTAACTGTTTGTGCTAAATGCAAAAGCTTAGGGTTTGAACACTCCTCTATTAAAATTTTATGTAAAGGAAGAGCTGCAGATAGAAATTATTCATGCCTCATCTGCGATCTGCAAATTCAGTGTTCGAGCGGAATCGACGAGTCGTTGTTTGCTGTCTGAAATTAAATTATCAAATGCTTAATACTTTAGATTCGTTTCCATTAAATTGAGCCTTGGGTAAGCTTAATTAACCTTTTTATTATTTTAACTTCGGAAGCGCGAGGGAAACCGCAGAAAAATCGCTCAAAGATGTTACAATTTCAATCAGTGAGAAGACACATTTTATGGGAAGAGCCCAAATACAGTCAAACTTCCACTAAATTCACTACCAAAAGCAAACATGTGAAATGCATGTGAAAACAGTTAAAGCATGTGAGATTTTGTTTGAGAAATGATACAAATCAAGTTTTTTTTTTTCGCATGCATGTGAATTCCCCAATCAGTGTGTGAAATTAAAGGTCAATTTGTAAGAACTTCAAAGTAAGTAATAACTATGTGAAAAACGGCCGTGTTAAAAATGGTATGATCTTGCACCGTGTGAAATGATTGTGTGAAAAATCTACAAATACATGTGAAATACTGTTGCATGTGAAATGTTATCAAAATGGTGCAGGGCTCGAAATTAAAAACAAAGTTCAGACGCCATTTTGCGACTAGATACGAAAATCAAGTCGCAAGTTCACCAATTTTAGTCGCAAAACTAAGTAGCAACAATTGGTTAAAAAAATAACTTTGACTAACAAATGATTAACAAGACTCTGATTTTATTACTTCAACAGCTTTCACATTATCTCTAATGATGACTGTACATGTACAGAACGAAACATGCAATACTATAAACTTGGCCGCCACAATCGTAACGATCAAGACATTTTTCTCGATCTTAAAACTAGTGTACAACTCAAAATTATATTTTTTGGTGAAATTAGCTTCCAGAAGGGATACAATATTGGAACATATCCACTCAAACGTCCGTCACCGTTGCAAAATTGATGATACTTTGGCCGAGATCGGCCGCGATGACAGCTCTAATCCAGCGGTTTAACAAACAAAAATATGAGCCTGCAATACATATGAATAAGAAACCGCTGCAATGGCGGCCGCGATCGAGGGAATAGCGTTGCGTCGTAACATTGCGGAAAAATTACAAACAATTTTACCCCATATCTTCAAATTTCTACGATAATCAAGGCACACAACAATATATTTTTTCATTTTTTTATTTATTTCGGCAAAAATAGTGGCAAAGTAGCGACTGCTAGGCTTTTTATTTCGTTATTGGCCAAGGCGAAAACTACTCGCAAATTTGCGACTCCTCTGGAAGTTTTAGTCGCAAACACAAAAATTAAGTCGCAAATGCGACCGTATTGGTCGCAATTTCGAGCCCTGTGGTGTGTGAAAAATTCTAATTGTCATTTGACAGAAACATGGTGACATGAAAAAGCATATGAACAAGCATGTGAAAATTGTGTGAAATTGATCTGTAAACATGTGAACTTACATGTGAAAAGTATGTGAAATGTCCAACTCAACCATAAAAATGTGTTTAAAAAGGTATGTGAAGTTGTCTGTGAAACAAGTGTGAAAAAGGCTTTCTTTTCACATGGTAGGTGACAACAACTCAGGGATAGTCGAGCAAGCAATCACGTGAGTGCGCGCAGAGATTGCCTGCCAAAAGTGAACAAATTTGCTCACTGCAAAACCCCCAGTTCAGTCAATAAATCTGCAAGGCGACATTTCTCCATTCTGGCATGCTTGGGAATTTTGAAGAGATTTTCAGTTGAAATTCTCCGCTTGAAATCTCATAATAAATGCTAAAATTACACCCACAAACACGGCAATAATCATGTGGACGCTTGCCTTTTTTGCAGGCCTTCCTTTTGCTTTTTTTTTTAACAAGAGCATTGGCCATCGTGTCTGGTTTGTGATAAAATCTTCCGTCATTTTTCGATGACAGGAGCAAATGACAGCAAGCTGAGAGAATGAAAAATGACATGAAATTGACACTGAAAAATCAGTCAGCCGTGCAAGGTCAAAAGTTAAGTCTGTGGTCCCTGTTTTCATCTCTCTTCTGCTTGTCTCGACTACCCCTGAGAGAAAAGAGGGACTACTCGTAGACTACAACTCAATAGGGCAAGTTGATTTCTGTAATACAATGTATTTGCCCAATACACACACCTTATTCCAAAATTGAGGGCAGGGGGTCAGAATTGGACATGAAAGAGTGGTGCAATGTAACACAACACCTTTATTACTCGTGCTGGTACTGCAACGAGTCAAGGATCGCCCCACGTTTTTCTCCTTGTTTTCCATGTTTTCGTATCTACTTTTGTGCATTGCGTTAGATCTGGGTACGAGAATACGCACGCAGCACTGCGAGAAATTTTGAGCCCACGGTACTTGGGATTCGGTGTATTCCTTTTGCAAGCAAAAGTGAAACAAATTTGGTTTATTGTTTGTTGCTGTTTACTTGTGACGGATACGGCAACAAGGTAAAGTTTGCTCTCCATTTTTCATTTTATTCTTTTTGTTTTCATCTGTTATTTGTGCATCACATTAGATCTGGGACATTTCTGGGTACAAGAATACGTACGCATGCAAGCAGAAGCGAAACTAATTTTGGTTTTATTTGCCTGTTGTTGTGTTACACTGTACATAAGTGTTCCCGCAAGTAACGTACATTACCAGTACAGGCTACGGGTAGCCTCTTGTTCATCATTGTTTTTTTTTTTTAGGTATCTGGTATTCTTAGTGGTGATGATGTCTCATTGTATCATTTGGAACTGCATATGGCCACAAATGCAGTTATTGTACTTAATAAGGCAGCAACAGAGTTTTTCATGCGAGATTTTAATTTGAAAACAGAGAAACTTAGGGTACGTTTTGTACAACTTTTTATATAAGTTACTTGATATGATGTGGTTCAAATTGATTATTCTTTGGTTCGAAAATTTTCCAACCAGTTTTATCTCGGATACTGAGACAAAGGAAAACAAAAATCAAACTGGTTTGAAAATTTTTATACCAAAGAAAAATTTTAACCACAGCACATTCACATACATGTTTTGTATATTTCTTAAATTTTTTCAAGAAAGACATTTATTTTGTAAAAATGGTCAGATGAGGTATTTCTCCCTTCGTGTACTGATATAATAATACACTGTAGGTATGTTTGGTCACATTTATTCTGAAATTTTTAGCTGATTTTACTTGATTACGTTACTTGCTGTTTGCAATAAATATATATATATATATATATATATATATATATATATATATATATAATATATAGCAAATTTATTATTAGACCTACAGTAAATAAAGAATGACTTTTTAATTTTAAGCAAGACATATTACAGGAGAAAGAACTTGATAACAGATCACACCCAAAGTAAATTTGACCAAAATACTATATTTCCTCAAAATTAATAATAGCCAGGGGCAATTATTATTTTTTTCATGTACCAAAAGGGGGCTTGGCCAGTCATTAATCAAGTGGTTATTTCCAATATTACTTGCTGTAAGTCATGCAGCAGAAAAAAAAACCAGCAACAAAATCTGTACTCTTGTAAAAGTTTCAGTTGTAACAATAACATAAAACCTTACTACTTGACAGGGGGTGAAAGAAAAGGAAGGCAGAGGAGGCGTTGATTTTTCATGGGAGGGTGGTGATTAAATCTCCGCCAATGGGGGAGAGGGATGGCTTTTATTGGAGGAAATATGGTAAATGGTTGTGCTAAATTTAATCTTATTGGCAGTTGTGAAATACAACTTCTTCTGCTTTTGCTCTTGAGATGTTATTGGTGGTGGCAAGAATCCAAACCAGGACCTGCAAACAGAAAAGGCAGTGTTTAACTGCATTTGCATTTTTGTATTTCATCTTATTGACGGCAGGGCTAAAGTGCAGGTTACAGGTCAAACAAAATAAAAAGAAAACATAAAAAGTAAAATAAAAAAATAAGGGGGTGATCTGGCAACAACTATTGCAAAGCTTCTGTGCAAGAAAAAATAGAAACAAAGAGAAGAAATATCTTGCAAACTTATACATTTCTCGTGGCTCCTAGGGGAATCCATTTGTAAAACACCTACACTCCATTTTGTTTTTGTGTTTCTGTCCAGGTGTTAATGCACAGCACAATAACATGGAGCATTAGTGACCCAATTCAATCTCTTGGTGCACTAATTTTGTTCTGGTCACGATTTGATGACATCTGTGCATCTATAACTGAAATGATGCATGCAATTTTCGTTTTATATGGTAGTGATACCATACAGACGGTTAACTGGTCAGTGTGTGCTTGCTATGAGTAACTCCTGAAGTGGAGTTAAATTAACTATACACTGGAGTCAATTTTTTCGTAGTTGTTTCAACTGCAAATTAAGAATTAAGCAGTTATTGTGCTGTGTAGTACTGTAAAACCAGTAATACTGGATCCGAATTTGTAAATATTGATCTGGAATCAAACTAGTTTTTGTACACGTTTCGAAGCCCATCAATTTGAAATAAGTCAGAATTATAATAACAACAATATTGCCTCATTTCATTTTTTTTTTCGATTTTTTCCTGCACAGAAGCTTTGCAAGAATTTGTCAGTTTTTGTAATTGCAAAATCACCCTCTTAAATTTTTCTATATTTTTAAATTTTATTTTTTTACCTGTGACTTGTACTTTAGATATCAATATTTCAAAAAAATGTTAATACAGTTAATATTGAACACTGTAAGTCTGAATCCTTTATGTAAAACCTTCTAATTGATGAAAAACAATAGTAAAAAAAGTCACTGAGTTAAACACTTCAAAGCCTTTGTAAAAGTACCTTTTAATGTTAATATTACCTCTGGTGTCACCACCTTCTCCAGCATCCCTTCGTCAACTCCCAGTTTGCAGTTAAATAGAAAATTTTTAACCCGCAAAACCTAAAGTGGATTATATTTCACCGTGCATTAGGAGCTAATATTATTAGATAGTAATTCAGAACACATATTTTAGAATTTCAAAGAATATATATACAGTCAAACCTCTATTAAGCGGTCACCCTTGGGGAATAGCCAACTGACCACTTAATACAGGTGACCGCTTAAAAGAGGTCAAGTTTACAGTAAATATGGGGAGCAATTTAATTCCGGGGAGTTGTTAAGTGACCGCTCGATAGAGGGTGACTGCTAAATAGAGGGCCGCTTAATAGAGGTTTGACTGTACTCTGTTGTTAAAAAACAACACTGATCACAGGAAGTGACAAACTAGTCTGGCCTGTTAGTGAGGAAGTAGGAGATAAAAATAATATATCCAAAATGAAGAGTGATTTTACTTAACCAATGAAACAAAATGTAATAGTCAATGACTATTACACAAAATAGACAAGAGAAAACAGACAATGACTATTAGACAATAACTGCATAATTTTGTTTCACAGGTTTTCTGAAATCACTCTAAGTAAAACCACTCTATCTGTGCAGGACAATAATATAAAAAGTTCAATTTAACAATTACTAGTCTTCCTTACCAGTATTTTTTTATTTCCCCCAGTGGTACTAAGGGATAGAGGCTCTTTCTCTTCGAAGCTCTTTTTCCTCCAACAATTAAGCTTATGACATTCTGAAAGGTATAAATCAGACACTTCTATTCAGTCAAGCAAGTGCATGTATGTTTGTTAAATGTTGGTAATTTTTGTCACTTGAAGTTTTTGAACAATATATATTATTCACTGAAGTGGAGGTGAATAGTGGTAGACATTTGCTGAGCTGCAAACATCTACCACAAATGGGGAAAAACTCGTGTGAAATCCAGAACTGTACAATACCTGTAGGTGAACAGCAAATACTATCCCAAGTTTGAGTAGCCAATCAGAGCACATGAAAAAACTATCCACTTTGAGGCTGTGTAGGGGACTTGGTCGAGATCCTTTTTTAATTGCATTGTGGGACTGTTTTGGGGGATGAGACAAAGCGATGACATCCCCAAAACGGATCTCAACTTGGTCTCCCGCATAACCTCAAAGTGGCCAATACTAGTAAATTAATAAAACTTTATTAACTGATAGATATGATATCAGCGATCCATATGATGGATCAGTTGGAGGGGGGATGAAATAAGGTACACTCAATAACTTTTGTCGAACTTTTGTCGTTGTGACCGAGTTATCTGCTGCAATACAGTTGCAAAGCGAATCCGTTTTGAAGATCCTCTCGCCTACAAATAAACAAAAAACTACATGTATGTTCATGCGTAACCATGGAAATGTGAGAGTGGGTTTCAATTTGTTTAATGACAGAAAATTAAAAATGAAGATGTTGCATCTTTTCATAATTTTTTGTTTTTCAAATTTCATAGGCCAATTTTTTTGAGTAATTATGTCTGATTCCAGAAAATGACCATACCCACGGAGATGCTAATAAAAATAATTATAATTATTTATAGTAATATAATTGCTGCGAGCCCCCAGGCGAGTAGCACACTAATCTTTGGTTTGCCTGTGGTTCCTTGGGTTCCCTGCACCTTATGTTATGCAGCAGTCTCGATTTTTGTTTGTCACGATGATTTTGAGCAAGCGTACGTCCAGCGGTGTCATCATAACTTAGATGCGCCTGGCTTCGAATGCGTCTTTCGCCGTCACGTGTTCGCTTCTATTCGATTTCAAAGTAAGTGTTTCTATTTGGTTGTATCATGCCAAATTCAAACTTATTTGTTGCTGGAAGCATTCATCAAGGTCACGAACGATTTAGTGACATTTCACGGGGAAGGCAATGTTCTTTTATGAGTTTTTCAGCGTTACGTACTTAGCCGGTTTGCCGATTGAACAATGGATCACAAAGAACTACTTATAATGGTATGTAATTCGAAAATGATGGTATGGTAATTGACCCAATAAATTTATGAAATTATCAAAATCTGTATGTACGTTTACTGTTTCCGTTATGTTTTACTGCCCAGCATCTGCTCGAAGCATTATCATTACAATATGTAACCTCTAGTATTACTTAATATATACAGTTAAAGCCCTTTTTGTGACCACTCTCATTAGCTCCCCTCAGCAACCTGACCCTCACAAAACCCTACAGAATAACCAAAAACAGTTTTGGACAGTTTTCTATGCTTCATAAAGTTACCAAAACCAGATAAACCCTGCAGGCCATGCATTAATAGACACCTTTAAATGAATGTTCTTTTTTCATGAAACCCCTCCTATAATACCACCCTATTGGGTTTTGATGGAAAACAAAGTTGTGTACTCTTTAAGCTCACTGATTTGTGGTCAGTAACTCAAACCATAAAGCTGGCATGTCAAATGTGTTTTTAGCTGCATTAATTTAACTGAATTAAATTAAGGCCAAATTATGGGACACTTACGTTGTTGTCTGATAGATGTCCAACAGATGGCAGCCACAATATACGTGTTCACCTTTTCTTTTTCTGTGTATTTTCTCAAGATCTTCTGAGTTAAATGTGATACACTCGCTGTGGAACCATTGGAGGCAAAACTCGCATTCCACCTCAATGGTTTAATGTCCATTTTTTAAGATTTGTTTTATTATGAAAGCGCTGACAAAACATTCCAGCTGCACAGGTATCCATGTGACCACAACCTGTATTGAAATCTTGAATAGCAGGAAAGATATAATAATATATAATTGTATAATGCACAAGTTCTCATACAAATAACATTGGTTGGCCTATTTGAGCCAGTTTGCTCATTTTCCTTCAACCTCGATTCACAATCCAAGAAAACGCCTGCGAACGCATGCAGAATGCAAACAATTTTTCATGGGTTAACTAGCAAAAACGCCGAAAAACCATGCATTTTCTTAAATTTACATGAATTCACAGTCCCAGATAATGCAGGAAAACACGAGTAGAACGCCGGAATACATGTTATTTTCCGTGCGTTTTCGTTTTTCCGTGCGTTTTCTTGAGTTTCGCTCATAAAATTCAACAAAACAGGAGAACAACGCCTGCGAACGCAACTGAAAACAAACGAAGACAATTTAACATACGCTATGCACGTTTTTCAAATAATAACATCCATGCGGATTCTTTTTGCCAGAATTCCCCGGCTGTCGGCAGTTATGTGTCCTTTTGAAAACTCCTGGTTAAAACATACCATTTTTGGTATCATTTCCACCATTTAACAACGACGTAACATACCAGGTAACATACGTCATGCACGTTTTTCAAATGATTATATCCATGTAGTAAAGGTCAAATCACCATTTTAACAACTTGGCCGGACAGCACAACAAGCGTATCAGACCCACCCACTCTAGGATCATTAGAACAATCGGAAACACTATTTCGAACTTTTTTTCACAACTGGGTTCCATTCTATTTCGTGGAATTAGAGCGTCAACGGAACAAGAAATATGAATGTGTTTTGAAGTTAATCGATGTGTATATTAATGATCGCTATCCGTAACACAGAAACATCAAACAGGAGTACTGAATTTTGCAGCAAGGTTTAACGGCCAAACATCCTTATCTAACCGAGATGTTGTGTAGAACCTCGCGTAACCTAAAAATTGATCGTTTAGCGTGAATCAGAAGCGTATCCTTACTGAATCTGACTTGTTTTATAACGTCTTCGTTCAATCGGAAAAGTACATGAACTCTTTCGTTTCTGTGTGAGTTCGTCAGGTGTAATACAACGACATTTTTTGGTCATATTTCACCAGGAGCATACATACCTCCTCAACCTATGCCGCTTATTCAACTAGGGCACACGAGATTGTTCAAATGGACTGGTTGACCTATTTTTCCATGCGTTATCTTGAATTCTCGCGAATTCACCGGACCATAAAATGCAACAAACACGAGGAGAACGCCTGCGAACGCCGGAATATGAACAGTTTTGAATTGTCCAACCGGTCCAAATGGACAAACCAACTCAAATGATCCAACTGGCTCAAAGATGTAAAAATCACCTCAGATGAGATGACACAACTGGTTTGGTTGGCCTATTTGAGCCAGTTTTCTTAGTAAAGTCGGTTTGTCCATTATGGACGGGTTGGACTATATCATCCAGTTGCTCATTTGGGTCGTTTGTTCATTTGGACCCGTTGGAATATTGAGCCAGTTTGCTCATTTTCCTTCAACCTCAATTCACAATCCAAGAAAACGCCTGCGCACGCATTCAGAATGCAAACCATTTTTCATGGGTTAACTAGCGAAAACGACGAAAAACCATGCATTTTCTTAAATTTACATGAATTCACAGTCCCAGATAATGCAGGAAAACACGAGGAGAACGCCGGAATACATGTTATTTTCCGTACGTTTTCTTTGGTTTCGCGAATTCATAGGCTCATAAAATTCAACAAAACAGAAGAACAACGCCTGCGAACGCAACTGAAAACAAACGAAGACAATTTAACATACACTATGCACGTTTTTCAAATTATAATATCCATGTGGTAAAGATTAGCTCTCCATTTTGTTAGCATTCTTTTTGCCAGAATTCCCTAACTGTCGGCAGTTAAAAGTCCTTTTGAAAACTCGTGGTTAAAACATACAATTTTTGGTATCATTTCCACCACTTAACAACAACTGCTTAAAATCAAAATGAAGACCAGGTAACATACGCCATGCACGTTTTTCAAATGATTATATCCATGTAGTAAAGGTCAAATCACCATTATAACAACTTGGCCGGAGGGCACAACAAGCGTATCAGACCCACCCACTCTAGGATCATTAGAACAATCGGAAACACGATTTCGACAATTTTTCACAACAGAGTTGCATTCTATTTTGCGGAATTAGAGCGTCAACGGAACAAGAAATATGAATGTGTTTTGAAGTTCATCGATGTATATATTAATGATCGCTATCCGTAACAAAGAAACATCAAACAGAGGTACTGAATTTTGCAGCAAGGTTTAACGGCTCAACATCCTCATCTAACCGAGATGTTGTGTAGAACTTCGCGTAACCTAAAAATTGATCGTTTAGCGTGAATCAGAAGCGTATCCTGTCTGAATCTGACTTGTTTTATAACGTCTTCGTTCAATCCGAAAAGTGCATGAACTCTTTCGTTTTTGTGTGAGTTCGTCAGTGGTAATACAACGACATTTTTTGGTAATATTTCACCAGGAGCATACATACCTCCTCAACCTATGCCGCTTATTCAACTAGGGCACACGAGTTTGTTCAAATGGACTGGCTGACCTATTTTTCCATGCGTTACCTTGAATTCTCGCGAATTCACCGGACCATAAAATGCAACAAACACGAGGAGAACGCCTGCGAACGCCGGAATATGAACAGTTTTGAATTATCCAACCGTTCCAAATGGACAAACAAACTCAAATGATCAAACTGGCTCAAAAAATGGAAAAACTACCTCATTTTAGATGACACAACTGGTTTGGTTGGTCTATTTGAGCCAGTTTTCTTAGTAAAGTCGGTTTGTCCATTATGGACGGGTTGGACTATACGATCCAGTTGCTCATTTGGGTCGTTTGTTCATTTGGACCCGTTGGAATATTGAGCCAGTTTGCTCATTTTCCTTCAACCTCAATTCACAATCCAAGAAAACGCCTGCGAACGCATTCAGAATGCAAACCATTTTTCATGGGTTAACTAGCGAAAACGACGAAAAACCATGCATTTTCTTAAATTTAAATGAATTCACAGTCCCAGATAATGCAGGAAAACACGAGGAGAATGCCGGAATACATGTTTATTTCCGTGCGTTTTCTTGAGTTTCGCGAATTCATAGGCCCATAAAATTCAACAAAACTGGAGAACAACGCCTGCGAACGCAACTGAAAACAAACGAAGACAACTTAACATACGCTATGCACGTTTTTCAAATAATATCCATGTGGTAAAGATTAGCTCTCCCTTTGGTTAGCATTCTTTTTGCCAGAATTCCCTAACTGTCGGCAGTTAAAAGTCCTTTTGAAAACTCGTGGTTAAAACATACCATTTTTGGTATCATTTCCACCACTTAACAACAACTGCTTAAAACCAAAATGAAGACCAGGTAACATACGCCATGCACGTTTTTCAAATGATTATATCCCTGTAGTAAAGGTCAAATCACCATTATAACAACTTGGCCGGACGGCACAACAAGCGTATTAGACCCACCGACTGTAGGATCATTAGAACAATGGGAAACACGATTTGGAACATTTTTCACAACTGGGTTCCATTCTATTTCGTGGAATTAGAGCGTCAACGGAACGAGAAATATGCCTGTGTTTTGAAGTTAAACGATGTATATATTAATGATCGCTATCCGTAACAAAGAAACATCAAACAGAAGTACTGAATTTTGCAGCAAGGTTTAACGGCTCAACATCCTTAACCTAAAAATAGATCGTTTAGCGTCAATCAGAAGCGTATCCTGCCTGAATCTGACTTGTTTTATAACGTCCTCGTTCAATCGAAAAAGTGCATGAACTCTTTCGTTTTGGTGTGAGTTCGTCAGTGGTAATACGACATTTTTTGGTCATATTTCACCAGGAGCATACATACCTCCTCAACCTATGACGCTTATTCAACTAGGGCACACGAGATCGTCCAAATGGACTGGTTGACCTATTTTTCCAGGTGTTATCTTGAATTCTCGCGAATTCAGAGGACCATAAAATGCAACAAACACGAGGAGAACGCATGCGAGCGCTGGAATATGAACAGTTTTGAATTATCCAACCGGTCCAAATGGGCAAACAAACTCAAATGATCAAACTGGCTCAAAAAATGGAAAAACCACCTCATTTTAGATGACACAACTGGTTTGGTTGGTCTATTTGAGCCAGTTTTCTTAGTAAAGTCGGTTTGTCCATTATGGACGGGTTGGACTATATCATCCAGTTGCTCATTTGGGTCGTTTGTTCATTTGGACCCGTTGGAATATTGAGCCAGTTTGCTCATTTTCCTTCAACTTCAATTCACAATCCAAGAAAACGCCTGCGAACGCATTCAGAATGCAAACCATTTTTCATGGGTTAACAGCGAAAACGACGAAAAACCATGCATTTTCTTAAATTTACATGAATTCACAGTCCCAGATAATGCAGGAAAACACGAGGAGAATGCCGGAATACATGTTTATATCCGTGCGTTTTCTTGAGTTTCGCGAATTCATAGGCCCATAAAATTCAACAAAACTGGAGAACAACGCCTGCGAACGCAACTGAAAACAAACGAAGACAATTTAACATACGCTATGCACGTTTTTCAAATAATATCCATGTGGTAAAGATTAGCTCTCCATTTGGTTAGCATTGTTTTTGCCAGAATTCCCTAACTGTCGGCAGTTAAAAGTCCTTTTGAAAACTCGTGGTTAAAACATACCATTTTTGGTATCATTTCCACCACTTAACAACAACTGCTTAAAACCAAAATGAAGACCAGGTAACATACGCCATGCACGTTTTTCAAATGATTATATCCATGTAGTAAAGGTCAAATCACCATTATAACAACTTGGCCGGACGGCACAACAAGCGTATTAGACCCACCGACTGTAGGATCATTAGAACAATGGGAAACACGATTTGGAACATTTTTCACAACTGGGTTCCATTCTATTTCGTGGAATTAGAGCGTCAATGGAGCGAGAAATATGCCTGTGTTTTGAAGTTAAACGATGTATATATTAATATCGCTATCCGTAACAAAGAAACATCAAACAGGAGTACTGAATTTTGCAGCAAGGTTTAACGGCTCAACATCCGTATCTAACCGAGATGTTGTGTAGAACCTCGCGTAACCTAAAAATTGATCGTTTAGCGTGAATCAGGAGCGTATCCTGCCTGAATCTGACTTGTTTTATAACGTGTTCGTGCAATCGGAAAAGAACATGAACACTTTCGTTTTTCTGTGTGTTCGTCAGTGGTAATACAACGACATTTTTTGGTCATATTTCACCAGGAGCATACATACCTCCTCAACCTATGCCCCTTATTCAACTAGGGCACACGAGATCGTCCAAATGGACTGGTTGACCTATTTTTTCATGCGTTATCTTGAATTCTCGCGAATTCACCGGACCATAAAATGCAACAAATACGAGGAGAACGCCTCCGAACGCCAGAATATGAACAGTTTTGAATTGTCCAACCGGTCCAAATGGACAAACCAACTCAAATGATCAAACTGGCTCAAAAAATGGAAAAAAAAAACCACCTCAGATGAGATGACACAACTGGTTTGGTTGGCCTATTTGAGCCAGTTTTCTTAGTAAAGTCGGTTTGTCCATTATGGACTGGGTGGACTATATGATCCAGTTGCTCATTTGGGTCGTTTGTTCATTTGGACCCGTTGGACTATTGAGCCAGTTTGCTCATTTTCCTTCAACCTCAATTCACAATCCAAGAAAACGCCTGCGAACGCATGCAGAATGCAAACCATATTTCATGGGTTAACTAGCGAAAATGCCAAAAAACCATGCATTTTCTTAAATTTACATGAATTCACAGTCCCAGATAATGCAGGAAAACACGAGGAGAACGCCGGAATACATGTTATTTTCCGTGCGTTTTCCTGAGTTTCGCGAATTCATAGACCCATAAAATTCAACAAAACTGGAGAACAACGCCTGCGAACGCAACTGAAAACAAACGAAGACAATTAAACATACGCTATGCACGATTTTCAAATAATAATATCCATGTGGTAAAGATTAGCTCTCCATTTTGTTAGCATTGTTTTTGCCAGAATTCCCTAACTGTCGGCAGTTAAAAGTTCTTTTGAAAACTCGTGGTTAAAACATACCATTTTTGGTATCATTTCCACCACTTAACAACAACTGCTTAAAATCAAAATGAAGACCAGGTAACATACGCCATGCACGTTTTTTCAAATGATTATATCCATGTGTTAAAGGTCAAATCACCATTATAACAACTTGGCCGGTGGGCACAACAAGCGTATCAGACCCACCGACTGTAGGATCATTAGAACAATGGGAAACACGATTTCGGACATTTTTCGCTACTGGGTTCCATTCTATTTCGTGGAATTAGAGCGTCAACGGAACGAGAAATATGCCTGTGTTTTGAAGTTAAACGATGTATATATTAATGATCGCTATCCGTAACAAAGAAACATCAAACAGAAGTACTGAATTTTGCAGCAAGGTTTAACGGCTCAACATCCTTAACCTAAAAATAGATCGTTTACCGTCAATCAGAAGCGTATCCTGCCTGAATCTGACTTGTTTTATAACGTCCTCGTTCAATCGAAAAAGTGCATGAACTCTTTCGTTTTTGTGTGAGTTCGTCAGTGGTAATACAACGACATTTTTTGGTCATATTTCACCAGGAGCATACATACCTCCTCAACCTTTGCCGCTTATTCAACTAGGGCACACGAGATCGTCCAAATGGACTGGTTGACCTATTTTTCCAGGCGTTATCTTGAATTCTCGCGAATTCACCGGACCATAAAATGCAACAAACACGAGGAGAACGCATGCGAGCGCTGGAATATGAACAGTTTTGAATTGTCCAACCGGTCCAAATGGGCAAACCAACGCAAATGATCAAAGTGGCTCAAAAAAAATGGAAAAACCACCTCAGATCAGATGACCCAACCGGTTTGGTTGGCCTATTTGAGCCAGTTTTCTTAGCAAAGTCGGTTTGTCCTTTATGGACTGGTTGGACTATATGATCCAGTTGCTCATTTGGGTCGTTTGTTCATTTGGACCCGTTGGAATATTGAGCCAGTTTGCTCATTTTCCTTTAACCTCAATTCACAATCAAAGAAAACGCCTGCGAACGCTTGCAGAATGCAAACCATTTTTCATGAGTTAACTAGCGAAAACGACGAAAAACCATGCATTTTCTCTTAAATTTACATGAATTCACAGTCCCAGATAATGCAGGAAAACACGAGGAGAACGCCGGAATACATGTTATTTTCCGTGCGTTTTCCTGAGTTTCGCGAATTCATAGACCCATAAAATTCAACAAAACTGGAGAACAACGCCTGCGAACGCAACTGAAAACAAACGAAGACAATTTAACATACGCTATGCACGATTTTCAAATAATAATATCCATGTGGTAAAGATTAGCTCTCCATTTTGTTAGCATTGTTTTTGCCAGAATTACCTAGCTGTCGGCAGTTAAAAGTCCTTTTGAAAACTCGTGGTTAAAATATACCATTATTGGTATCACTTCCACCACTTAACAACAACTGCTTAAAACCAAAATGAAGACAAGGTAACATACGCCATGCACGTTTTTCAAATGATTATATCCATGTAGTAAAGGTCAAATCACCATTATAACAACTTGGCCGGTGGGCACAACAAGCGTATCAGACCCACCGACTGTAGGATCATTAGAACAATGGGAAACACGATTTCGGACATTTTTCGCTACTGGGTTCCATTCTATTTCGTGGAATTAGAGCGTCAACGGAACGAGAAATATGCCTGTGTTTTGAAGTTAAACGATGTATATATTAATGATCGCTATCCGTAACAAAGAAACATCAAACAGAAGTACTGAATTTTGCAGCAAGGTTTAACGGCTCAACATCCTTAACCTAAAAATAGATCGTTTAGCGTCAATCAGAAGCGTATCCTGCCTGAATCTGACTTGTTTTATAACGTCCTCGTTCAATCGAAAAAGTGCATGAACTCTTTCGTTTTTGTGTGAGTTCGTCAGTGGTAATACAACGACATTTTTTGGTCATATTTCACCAGGAGCATACATACCTCCTCAACCTATGCCGCTTATTCAACTAGGGCACACGAGATCGTCCAAATGGACTGGTTGACCTATTTTTCCAGGCGTTATCTTGAATTCTCGCGAATTCAGAGGACCATAAAATGCAACAAACACGAGGAGAACGCATGCGAGCGCTGGAATATGAACAGTTTTGAATTATCCAACCGGTCCAAATGGGCAAACAAACTCAAATGATCAAACTGGCTCAAAAAATGGAAAAACCACCTCATTTTAGATGACACAACTGGTTTGGTTGGCCTATTTGAGCCAGTTTTCTTAGCAAAGTCGGTTTGTCCTTTATGGACTGGTTGGACTATACGATCCAGTTGCTCATTTGGATCGTTTGTTCATTTGGACCCGTTGGAATATTGAGCCAGTTTGCTCATTTTCCTTCAACCTCAATTCACAATCCAAGAAAACGGCTGCGAACGCATTCAGAATGCAAACCATTTTTCATGCGTTAACTAGCGAAAACGACGAAAAACCATGCATTTTCTTAAATTTACATGAATTCACAGTCCCAGATAATGCCGGAAAACACGAGGAGAACGCCGGAATACATGTTATTTTCCGTACGTTTTCTTGAGTTTCGCGAATTGATAGGCCCATAAAATTCAACAAAACTGGAGAACAACGCCTGCGAACGCAACTGAAAACAAACGAAGACAATTTAACATACGCTATGCACGTTTTTCAAATAATATCCATGTGGTAAAGATTAGCTCTCCATTTTGTTAGCATTGTTTTTGCCAGAATTCCCTAACTGTCGGCAGTTAAAAGTCCTTTTGAAAACTCGTGGTTAAAACATACCATTTTTGGTATCATTTCCACCACTTAACAACAACTGCTTAAAATCAAAATGAAGACTAGGTAACATACGCCATGCACGTTTTTCAAATGATTATATCCCTGTAGTAAAGGTCAAATCACCATTATAACAACTTGGCCGGAGGGCACAACAAGCGTATCAGACCCACCCACTCTAGGATCATTAGAACAATCGGAAACACGATTTCGAAAATTTTTTCACAACAGAGTTGCATTCTATTTTGCGGAATTAGAGCGTCAACGGAACAAGAAATATGAATGTGTTTTGAAGGTCATCGATGTATATATTGATGATCGCTATCCGCAACAAAGAAACATCAAACAGAAGTACTGAATTTTGCAGCAAGGTTTAACGGCTCAACATCCTCATCTAACCGAGATGTTGTGTAGAACCTCGCGTAACCTAAAAATTGATCGTTTAGCGTGAATCAGGAGCGTATCCAGCCTGAATCTGACTTGTTTCATAACGTCTTCGTTCAATCGAAAAAGTGCATGAACTCTTTCGTTTTGGTGTGAGTTCGTCAGTGGTAATACAACGACATTTTTTGGTCATATTTCACCAGGAGCATACATACCTCCTCAACCTATGCCCCTTATTCAACTAGGGCACACGAGATCGTCCAAATGGACTGGTTGACCTATTTTTTCATGCGTTATCTTGAATTTTCGCGAATTCACTCGGACCATAAAATGCAACAAATACGAGGAGAACGCCTCCGAACGCCAGAATATGAACAGTTTTGAATTGTCCAACCGGTCCAAATGGACAAATCAACTCAAATGATCAAACTGGCTCAAAAAATGGAAAAAAAAAACCACCTCAGATCAGATGACACAACTAGTTTGGTTGGCCTATTTGAGCCAGTTTTCTTAGTAAAGTCGGTTTGTCCATTATGGACTGGTTGGACTATATGATCCAGTTGCTCATTTGGGTCGTTTGTTCATTTGGACCCGTTGGAATATTGAGCCAGTTTGCTCATTTTCCTTCAACCTCAATTCACAATCCAAGAAAACGCCTGCGAACGCATGCAGAATGCAAACCATTTTTCATGGGTTAACTAGCGAAAATGCCAAAAAACCATGCATTTTCTTAAATTTACATGAATTCACAGTCCCAGATAATGCAGGAAAACACGAGGAGAACGCCGGAATACATGTTATTTTCCGTGCGTTTTCCTGAGTTTCGCGAATTCATAGACCCATAAAATTCAACAAAACTGGAGAACAACGCCTGCGAACGCAACTGAAAACAAACGAAGACAATTTAACATACGCTATGCACGATTTTCAAATAATAATATCCATGTGGTAAAGATTAGCTCTCCATTTTGTTAGCATTGTTTTTGCCAGAATTCCCTAACTGTCGGCAGTTAAAAGTTCTTTTGAAAACTCGTGGTTAAAACATACCATTTTTGGTATCATTTCCACCACTTAACAACAACTGCTTAAAATCAAAATGAAGACCAGGTAACATACGCCATGCACGTTTTTTCAAATGATTATATCCATGTGTTAAAGGTCAAATCACCATTATAACAACTTGGCCGGTGGGCACAACAAGCGTATCAGACCCACCGACTGTAGGATCATTAGAACAATGGGAAACACGATTTCGGACATTTTTCGCTACTGGGTTCCATTCTATTTCGTGGAATTAGAGCGTCAACGGAACGAGAAATATGCCTGTGTTTTGAAGTTAAACGATGTATATATTAATGATCGCTATCCGTAACAAAGAAACATCAAACAGAAGTACTGAATTTTGCAGCAAGGTTTAACGGCTCAACATCCTTAACCTAAAAATAGATCGTTTAGCGTCAATCAGAAGCGTATCCTGCCTGAATCTGACTTGTTTTATAACGTCCTCGTTCAATCGAAAAAGTGCATGAACTCTTTCGTTTTTGTGTGAGTTCGTCAGTGGTAATACAACGACATTTTTTGGTCATATTTCACCAGGAGCATACATACCTCCTCAACCTTTGCCGCTTATTCAACTAGGGCACACGAGATCGTCCAAATGGACTGGTTGACCTATTTTTCCAGGCGTTATCTTGAATTCTCGCGAATTCACCGGACCATAAAATGCAACAAACACGAGGAGAACGCATGCGAGCGCTGGAATATGAACAGTTTTGAATTGTCCAACCGGTCCAAATGGGCAAACCAACGCAAATGATCAAAGTGGCTCAAAAAAAATGGAAAAACCACCTCAGATCAGATGACCCAACTGGTTTGGTTGGCCTATTTGAGCCAGTTTTCTTAGCAAAGTCGGTTTGTCCTTTATGGACTGGTTGGACTATATGATCCAGTTGCTCATTTGGGTCGTTTGTTCATTTGGACCCGTTGGAATATTGAGCCAGTTTGCTCATTTTCCTTTAACCTCAATTCACAATCAAAGAAAACGCCTGCGAACGCTTGCAGAATGCAAACCATTTTTCATGAGTTAACTAGCGAAAACGACGAAAAACCATGCATTTTCTCTTAAATTTAAATGAATTCACAGTCCCAGATAATGCCGGAAAACACGAGGAGAACGCCGGAATACATGTTATTTTCCGTGCGTTTTCTTGAGTTTCGCGATTTCATAGGCCCATAAAATTCAACAAAACAGAAGAACAACGCCTGCGAACGCAACTGAAAACAAACGAAGACAATTTAACATACGCTATGCACGCTTTTCAAATAATAATATCCATGTGGTAAAGATTAGCTCTCTATTTTGTTAGCATTCTTTTTGCCAGAATTCCCTAACTGTCGGCAGTTAAAAGCCCTTTTGAAAACTCGTGGTTAAAATATACCATTTTTGGTATCATTTCCACCACTTAACAACAACTGCTTAAAATCAAAATGAAGACTAGGTAACATACGCCATGCACGTTTTTCAAATGATTATATCCATGTAGTAAAGGTCAAATCACCATTATAACAACTTGGCCGGAGGGCACAACAAGCGTATCAGACCCACCCACTCTAGGATCATTAGAACAATCGGAAAAACGATTTCGAAAATTTTTTCACAACAGAGTTGCATTCTATTTTGCGGAATTAGAGCGTCAACGGAACAAGAAATATGAATGTGTTTTGAAGGTCATCGATGTATATATTGATGATCGCTATCCGCAACAAAGAAACATCAAACAGAAGTACTGAATTTTGCAGCAAGGTTTAACGGCTCAACATCCGTATCTAACCGAGATGTTGTGTAGAACCTCGCGTAACCTAAAAATTGATCGTTTAGCGTGAATCAGAAGCATATCCTGCCTGAATCTGACTTGTTTTATAACGTCTTCGTTCAATCGGAAAAGTACATGAAATCTTTCGTTTCTGTGTGAGCTCGTCAGTGGTAATACACGTTAATTTTCGTGTTTGTTCTTAAATTCACGGGAATTCACCGGACCATAAAATGCAACAAAACATGAGGAGAACGCCTACAAGTAATGGAATAAAAGCAGTCTGTCGTGCGGCCACCGATCGGTGAACGCTGGATTACATGCGTTTTCTTGAATTCACCGTCCCAGAAAATGTGAGAAAACACAAGAAAAACGTATGCGAAAGCCGGAATATACGCAGTTTACCGTGCGTTAGCCGATCGGTGAACTATGGAAAACATGCTTTTTCCCACATTTACCGTCATTTGCCGTCATTTACCGTCCTGGAAAACACAGGTTTTCAGTGGTTAACTGCGGTGAACGTGGCGGAGTATTTCGGTGAGAAAACACCAGTGAACTGCGGAACACAAGACATTTGTCGATCTTAACGGATCGGTCAACGCTTGA
Source organism: Cladopsammia gracilis (assembly GCA_022457155.1). NCBI lineage: Eukaryota > Metazoa > Cnidaria > Anthozoa > Scleractinia > Dendrophylliidae > Cladopsammia > Cladopsammia gracilis. Next base: position 357,327 of record JAJGOT010000333.1, on the reverse strand, counting down.
AAACATCCGTTTTCGGGCGTCCACTGTAACGAAAACTACCAGATGATGGAACAAATGAATGAACAAATGCTCAAATACACCAGACTGAAAACATAACGAAATTCAAGGGTATTACTGTTAGTGAGAAATTAGAAAATTCTCGAAAATGCCGCGTGTTCCGCTAATTCCCCGTGAGTTTTCTGAACGGTAACACGGCAACTTTTCTTGCCGTGACTCGCGATCAGACTTTAAAGTTCTTTAAGGTCAACTCGTCATTATAGCAACTTACTCGGACGGCACCCGGAGTTAACTGCTGCGATTCTTTTTTCCTAGAATTAGCGCGCAAACGGAACAAGAATAAGCATTGGAGCTTTGTAGATTTACTTAAAAAAAGTTGTTATTTTTTCTTTCTCGTGTCAAGAATGCAATGGTAAGCCGACAATCACTACGACGTTCCATACTTCTTTATCGCTTTCATTAAACTCGAATTTATATAATAATTGTACGTTATTTTACTCTATTCACGCAAACGGCCCACAGGTAAAAATCAACTTGGCTTGCTGTTTTATTTGTTTTGTTTTCCTTCATTTGCTTGTTTTCAAAGAGAATATTCCAGCTGTTGGAAGTCATATGTCCTTTTGCATCAGAATTTCAGCTCGGGCTGAAAAGGTAATTAATTGGGCATGCGCGGCGATTGTGTTTTCAGCCATTTAGACCGAAACAGACCTGGCATTTCGACAAACTCGACGAGCTTGAAGATACGGTTTCTACCTATGCAGATAACTCTTTCTGGCGTACATATAAACTGCCAAAGACAAACTTATTTTGTGTTCCATTATCTTATAACATGTCACCGTCCCAACAAGTTGAAAATCGAGCGCTAAAAGCAGACTAAATTGCGAAAGAAGCAGCGCGTCCATTTTCATAAGCCGAATCTTTGACTCAATATCAATCTTCCCGCACAATTTCAAATTTAACGGCCGCGCTGAAATTCATCATGTAAACCTACTGAAACTTTTCAGTACAGCCACTTATTTAGATGCCAACCATCTGAAGCGAAAAGAGAATTTGTCAAAGGAAAAGCTCTTAGACTTCTGAGCCTGAACACATCTTCTTGACATAAAAGACACCCACAGCATTTTATCCAGAGCCGGAGAAGTAATTTTTGAAGACAGGCATAAAGCACTCCAACAAAAACAAAGCGAAAACAACAAAACCTTGCCCTTCGTAACAAAATATTATCCATCAACGCCAAAATTAATTACTGAAACAAATCCTCATGAAAAGCTGACATTTTATATAACAGCAGCTGTTACTAACGAAATATACAAAGAACCGCCCCTGATATCATACAAAACGAAAGGTTCTCTAACACTCGTGCGAGCTAAACTATTAAATGGATACGCGCGTGGAAATTGCGTAGGCTTGTCGCTCTTTATTACAATGTTCCATACTTTCAGTATACTGACTTGTATAGCCAGCATTTATGAATTTATGCACTTCTGTACATGTGTTTACATGGTTTTCATTTATGTGATTCATAGTTTCGATAAATCTAAATGTGCCAGTGATGAGGTTATTAAAACATTCGTCCGGTCTTCTTGATCACGGCCGGTGGAGCCGGGTCTTTTTTTTCCGAAGAAAATTCACTTAAAGAAAAAAAAACCGAAATAATTCCTGATTGACAAATTTAACATGTAGCTCAGATTCATTAAAAAAATAAAAAAGTCAGGAAATAAGATAATGCCTAATTATTGATAGGTTGGCAGAATCTTACATGACATTGATTTACTGCTAAAGGTACCATGCTGGCATGATTCCGCTTAGGTTTTAAAACTTGATCAAACTTTGGCTGAGAGGGTATAGTGGTACCCGCATGGCCGATAAATACACAGTCATCTCCGGATTACTCAAACCTTCAAGAGAAATTGAGAAACGTTCAAGTATATAAAATCAGGAGTTCGAGTTATCAATGGTAAAATTTGGCAGAAAATGACCTCAGGAAAAACGAATGTTGTGGTCTGTCAGATTCACATTCATAGCGTTGGGTGGGCGAGGTGAGATCATAAATGGACTGATGGCGGTAGCATTACATGGCGCCTTTCCATGCAGACGTCCGATCGCAACCCTCAATTTAATTGTAAATTATCCGTTCTTTGTTCACGATTGTGGAAAATGAGAGGTTTTACTGCTATACCATGGCGAGAGAAAAGTATTTTGATCTTAAAAATAACTACGCCGAAAATTATATTTTCGCTGTGGTTATATGGCCGGTAACCGGTCAAGGTGTTGAAAACACTAAATGGCCGGCAGTTCTATATTCTCAGTAAATTTCACAAAATCGAAAAATTCCAGCTAATATAAACTATCATATGTCGATTTAGAAAAGTCAAGCGATCCTGAAATGCTTTATAGATCTCAAGTCTAGGGTTTAGTTTACGCTGGGCTCAGAAGACGAAACCATGTTTCGTGACACTTAGAACTTTTTTCAGCTGGACTGCCGGTCAAGGTTTTCAAAATACTAAATGGCCGGCAGTCCTATATTCTCAGTAAATTTGACAAATCGAAAAAATACAGCCATTCTGAACTATCATATTTTGTGATCCTGATCAAACGAGCTGGTTTTGTGGGATTTCTATATCGCGAAACCATGTTTTTTGCAGTCGAGCTGAAAAAAGTGTCACAAAACATGGTTTCGTCTTCTGAGCCCAGGGTAAACCAAACACTAGACTTGAGATCTATAAAGCATTTCACGATCGCTTGACTTTTCTAAATCGACATACAATAGTTTAGATTAGCCGGAATTTTTCGATTTTGTGAAATTTACTGAGAATATAGAACTGCCGGCCATTTAGTGTTTTGGAAACCTTGACCGGCAGTCGAGCTGAAAAAAGTTTTAAGTGTCACAAAACATCGTTTCGTGATATAGAAATCCCACAAAACCAGCTCGTTTGATCAGGATCACAAAATATGATAGTTCAGAATGGCTGTATTTTTTCGATTTGTCAAATTTACTGAGAATATAGGACTGCCGGCCATTTAGTGTTTTGAAAACCTTGACTGGCAGTCGAGCTGAAAAAAGTTCTTAGTGTCACGAAACATGGTTTCGTCTTCTGAGCCCAGCGTAAACTAAACCCTAGACTTGAGATCTATAAAGCATTTCAGGATCGCTTGACTTTTCTAAATCGACATATGATAGTTTAGATTAGCTGGAATTTTTCGATTTTGTGAAATTTACTGAGAATATAGAACTGCCGGCCATTTAGTGTTTTCAACACCTTGACCGGTTACCGACCATATAGCCACTAGTAGTAGGTAAGGAGTCAGTCAAATTACGTTTTCCCTGAAGACCCAAAATAAGCCGCCAAACGCCCGAGTTACCGGCCCACAGGGCTCATTGCATTCGCCCTGTGGGGTGGTAACTCGGGCGTTTGGCGGCTTATTTTGGGTCTTCAGGGAAAACGTGAATTTGCCTGACTCCTTACCTACTACTCCGGGCATTTATTTTTTTAAGCTGTTACAGACCCTAATAAACCGTTATTTGAACATGGCAAGCTTTACATAACCAATTGGAGAAACCCCTCTCCTGGGTACCTAAGTGACGATGGGGAGAGGAAGAAAGAGCGTTCTGACACAATCAATTAAACGAACGGCCTTTAATCACTCAAGACATGGAAGTCTTCTTTGCTATGGATGCAGAAAAGGAAAAAAAGGCGAACTCTGTAAATGCGTTGAAGAAATTCGAGGGCAAACATCTACTTCATCCTTTGTATCGAAATATATTCTTGAAGCCGCACAAAGACTGACTCCACAACAACTTGTCGCCGTTATCACCAATTGAAAAAACACTTTCCTTCGTATATCAATGATGACGACAACACAAGTGTTCTTGAACTTTCTCAAATCGAGGAACACTGGTCTGAAACAAAAGAGTGCCGACTGGGTGAGTTATCGACAAAATACTCTTGGGGCATCCGAAATTGCAGCCTTGATCGGAGTTTCACCATTTGAAACACCAAAGAACTTGCTTTTAAAGAAATTACAGCCATCAGGCATGCATAGCAATACGGCTTGTACCTGGGGCAATCTGTTCGAACCGCTTGCCCGTAAATATTTTGAACAGAAGCACTCTGCTAGAGTTTTTGCCTATTCTATATCCCTTAATCTGGCAACAGATAACCCATTGTTTCGAAAGATTATATGCAGTCCTGACGGCTATTATCTTGACAAAGATAATAATTTAATTCTTTTGGAGTTCAAATGTCCTTTCAAGCGGAAAATAGCTATGACTCGAGTGCCCAGTTATTATAAACCCCAGATACAAACTGGCCTTGTGTTTAGTGGGGAAATGGTCAACAAAGGCCTTTTTGTCGATTCTTACTTCAGAATGTGTTCTATAAACCAGATAGAGCCAAGTTCGAATCATAATAATCTTTTAAACGGCGGAAATATTTACCAGACAAAAGATCACACAGCGCTTGCCTGGGGCATATGTTATCTGTTTTCAAAACAAAAGTTTACACTCAAGCAAACTAAAATGATTGATATTGGTTCTCTTAAACAAACTCAGACATTTGAGCAAATAATGACTTCAATAGCCGAGAAAGACCTATGGTGTTCTTACGGCGAGGTCAGAATGTCGTTCAGCAAAGAATACATAGATGAAGAGTATTTGCGTTACTTCAGAATGAAAAAGGCTTTCCTTGCTCCAGATGAGGGGCCGAAGCCGGTTGCTTTCTTTTCATGGAAATTGTTGAAAGTCACAGAGCTTGAAATTGTCAAGCATGAGGGATTTTTGAACAGTATTCAACCGAAGGTCGAACGATTTCACGAGAACTTGGCAAGGCTTCGCAGAAAAATACATGAAAATTTATCAAATCAAAAACACCTTGAGAAAACCATACCTGGTGAAACTGTTGAAGACAACATCGGCGATGACAGTGCTATGTTAGAAGCCTTTCTTATTGAGAAAGCGGAGGCGCTTACTCCAGATCTTTGAAAGCCTTTCTCCATAAATGTTCGTTTTTAATAATCATCTTGTTTGACATCTGTTGTCTAAGGCAATTTACAATCGCTCGTTGTGGGTCTTCAAGCGGCATTGTAATGTCCAGGATTTTGTAGATCACAAACGTATAAGAGATTCTCGGAAGCCGAGCTTGTATATGTTTGAAAATACGTTTCACCTCATTTATTTGGTCGATAGTCAATCCAATCCTTTTGTTAATCCGTGTTAAAGCGTACCCAAACGCATAACACCGTGCCGACTGCCTTTGTCTTGGTTTGTACAAAATGTTTTGATCCGTATATGTCGGAGCATAATCCTCTAGCACTTCCACACGACCGCATTTTTTGCAATAAAGTTCACAAGAATCGCTTGATTGTAAAAATGGGCCGTCGCAAGAATAACAAGCCCTCTTGTACAATCTTCGGGCCCAACGTTCACGCTGCAAGGCGTTATAATGTTCTTGTAGATATTGTTTCCCCATCTCTGCCAACCCCATATCTTCGTAGATATGACAAAGTTTTTCCGGTAGACCCAAGCGGTGTATTTCTTTCCTATAATCGCTGCCATATAGCGAGCGAAGGATGGCAAAATTGTGTTCTTTCTCAAGTACATTGAGCCGTGTGGTGAAGTCAGTCATGTGTTTATACATTACAAATTGTTTTTTCAATTAGGGGGTTCCCCGTGATTTCCGGTATCGTTGCGTAAAGGTCGTATTTATAAAATTACAACTTTAGAAGCTTCTCGATCATACCGAAGCGCCCCACAAATACCGAAGCGCCCCAACTTTGTTGAAAAAAGTTTTTCTGGGGCGCTTCGGTATTTATTTTTGAAAAAAGTTTTTATGGGGCGCTTCGAAATGCATGGGGCGCTTCGGTATTTAGGGGGCGCTTCGGTATTTATGGGTTTCTGAGCGCTTAGGTGTGGCGGGTTTTTTCCCTCAAGATTTGTAGATTAAACCCCGAGTTTAGTCTTTCAAATCTGACTTGGAAACTGCTGCAAGACGATTTAATTTTTTTTGAAATTCTTCTTTGACTTCTTTGCGAAGCTCGCCTCTGAGTTTTTCAAGATCTGGAGTTTGAGTTTGCTTGTTTACTTTGTTTGCGGCCTTTGTTTCACCAGAGCGTATTTCGTTCTTAAGTTCGTGATATCTTTCGACTTCACGGAGGATTATTTTGAACTCTGAATCACTGATTCTCTTGTCAGTTAGAGCCTTTGAAACCAGCTCAAAGACAGAGTTTCGTTTTGCAAGGGCGAGTGTGTATATTTTCTCGTGTTTAGTAATTTTTCTCTGAAGCCGCCTGTTAAGCATAGTTAGGCTGGCCGCTGAAAAACCTGTAATAGCTGCCACGCCGGCAATAACCGGGCTGGCGATGAGCCCAACTCCGCTCAGAGCTGTGGCGATTGTGGCTGTAGACAAGCCTGTAGAAATAAAACCAAAACTTACTGCTGTTCCGTGAACAATTGTATGTGTTCGCTTGTATTTCTTAGCAACTTGTCTGTAATGATTCGCCTCCGACTCAAGCTCCTTTTGCAAGTCAGAGATTTTTTTGAGTCTGAAGCCTTCACCGTTGGATAAGTCTGGGTAAAGTGATTGAGTTTCGCTGTATTCAGGAGCTGATGGCAACACATTAGCCGAGCTCATCATCAGGGGTATATATATATAATATATTTTTTAATTGATCTCAAGTTCAAATTCAAGGGGCATGTTATTGAAGTCAAAAAGGGCATTGTGTTCATCCCTTACAGACAGTGTTATGCTGATTACATAATCACCAGACGAGACGTCACGCAAGATGTTCTGCTGCGTTGATTCATAGAAAACTCTCTCATAGGCCTTCCCACGAAGAGCAAATTTAGCCAAAACTGTAGAAGGCTTACCATTGAGTAGGTTTTGTTCTTTATCGACCAGATCACAGTGGATAAAGTAAGTGCTTGGCGAGTTTAGGCGATTAACATAAAGAGCTTCAATTTCCGTTGCAGCCTTTCCATTAAGGCCTAGAAGCTCATTCAAGCTGTTTGTCAAAGAAAAGCTTTCGGTGCCATGGTTTTTTCTAATTATAAATGCATGTGAAGGCGTATTCTTTGATATTCTCAGAGGTTTTTTGTCTTGAAAGGAGTCAAGCAAAATAGTTTGTAGATTATCCAGGTTGTAGTGCCCTGGATCGATTGTTTTACCATGAAACATTTTTCCTTCAGCATTGTAGTTAACACCCCCACTTTGTTTCAAATTATGCCACGAATTGAAAATTGAACAAGAGACTAGCCTTATGTAGCTCGGTTTCTGAAGCGGGTGGTCGAAGTAGATGGTGTGAGGGTTCGAAGGTGCGACGATTGTTAACACAACCATGATTGAATATATATATATTTTAAATTTAAATATATATATTCAATCATGTTTGGCAGACGCCCTGGTGGTTTTAATCCTGGTTCAAATCTCGGTCTAGACATTGGCGGCCACGATTACGGACCCCCACCCCTGTTTTTTCCTCGTCCACAAAATCCCCTCTATCCCCAACAGAGCAGGTATATTAGAAAAAAACAGCCAACACCACCCACAGTAAATCCGCAACTTGCTTGGCTGAGTTCTCCGGAGGCTGAAAAACTCTCTACAGCCGCCAAGGCTAAGGCTATCTCAGCCTTCAAAAGGCGTTTCCCGCACGCTGATATGTCAAGATTTAAAACAGAAGTTTCTTTCGACGAAAAGCACAAAGCCACAGGAGAAGTGCTTTTCATAAAGGGTCCAGGCTCATGGGCTATGCCCTCAGACATACCGCACAAGGCTTGGTCACAACCCCTGAAAGACGCGCTTGGCTTAGAGTATATTGGTGGTTTCCCCTATCAGTTGACGTTAAACCGAAACACACAAAAGCCAATCCCTGCTGTTGAATTCACCACCTCAATCGATAAAGACATGATGATTGGCTCTGTCTTGAACGACGAAGCGCAAAAGATCTATGTCACGCCAACTGATTATTTCACAACGAAATACAGAAACATTTTCAGAGACACACAGATTTCGTTCACAACCGCAAAATATGGGAGAAAGTGGCTCGGCGGCCCGCATATGAGTTTCTGGCCACAACAACTAAACTTTGCTCTGTGGTGTGCAACAACCGGCTGCGGGATCTCGCGTGACCTTCTGTTTGATAAGAACTCGACTCTCTCCCTAACCCCACAGCTACGGTCATTTTACAGGTTTCACGTCTATTTCACAACAAGACGAATACTCTACAAGCTGGGTGGGGAACAGAGCGTGAGTGCTTTGCCAGACGACCCCACATTCAACCAGAAAGACAACAAGTTCAACATCGACGCATACAAGAGGATTTGCCAAGAGTTCGGTGTAGACCCCAGTTCTGACTTTCGTTTCACATACGGCAAAAATCACGGGCTTGGCAATGTGTACATTTGGGTTGCATATGATGGGCCCAGTTCTACTGATTACGACTATCCTGATCCCGATCTAGCCCTGTTTGATGACGAGCGTGTCACAGACAGAAAAGACCCAAACTATCGAGCAAACGGCATATACTTCGTTCGTAATGACCAGGGCGCTGTTAGTCAGTTCGAGCACTTTGTGCCGAATTATGCACAAGGGCTAACACAGCCAGGGCTCGCGCGTATGAATCAGTCAATCGAGGCCTTTGTGTACTGCATTCTGGGTGCACAAGCAAACACTCGCAGCAGCATTCTTGGGAATGGAGGCCGAGCATTCGAAACGCAGAGAGTATTCCTCACACTCTTAGAGGACGCTATAAGACTGAACGACATATCTAAGAGCGTACAGCATTATCAGCAGGCCATCCAAGCAACGAAAGTGTGGCTAAACTTTGTAGTTGCCCCAGGGAGCTGGCTGATGCCGTCACGCATGGTTATCAACACAGAGAGCGTGGTGGGGTACAATAACAATCTTATGCAGGCAACGCAAGGGATGAAGCTTGGTGTTAACAATGATGTCAATCTTGCCACAAAAAAAGCCTCCCTTCGCCCAATGGACGGAGGGCCGACAAAGATTAATCCACCAAACAGTCACCCATCGAACCCGATTCACAAACAGGCCACACAGGCACAGGGCATATGGCCAAAAGACCCAAAACCAGCCCCCGTACCCACACCACAACTAGCCTCCACACCAACACCAAAACCAGTCACAACGCAAGAGACTAAGATCGAGCCGCATCATGTAAACAAGGCGCTCATTGGCGTGGGTGCGCTTGCTTTGGCAGGCTTGTTTGTCTGGATGAGATAATTATCTCCTGCGCTTGGTGATCCTTTCAATCATGAAGCCCACAACGGCAAGGATCAGCAGCCAGGCGTGCTCGCCAAGGAAGGATATAACCTGGCCGGCTGTTTTGAAGATAAAGCTCACGATCGAACCGATCAAGCCTGGCAAGATGGAGGTAACCTTATTTCCTAGGGCTTTGAGCCCATTGCCAATAGCCTTGGTGCCGGCCTTTAAGCCATTCATTGCAGCAATCGTCACAGCGCCTATGACTAGACCTGCAGCCAGAACAACTGCTTGAAGGGTCCAGCCATATTTCTTGAAGATATTTTTGACCCTTTCTCTCAAAGGCAAGGCTTCTTCTCTTTCTTGAACCTGTGTTCTTAGTCTTGCCAGTTCTTCTTCTCGCTCAGCAACTCGGGCTTCCGCAGGCTTCTCTGTCAGAGGGAGAAGTGTTCTCATCCTCTATCACGCGTCGGTCTTCCTCGTTTTGTCGTACAAGCTCGGCCTCTTGTTCGTTTAACTCATCCAGCGGCTTGGTGGAGTTCAGTCTTGCTTCGACAGCATTTCTTTCTTTTGTTTTCGCAGAAAGTTGTGTTCTGAGTTTGTCAACCTTTGCCTGCTCTTGGTCTCGTTGTTTTTGTATTTTTTGAATGGCGCCTAATTCTTTTTTCTGGTTTTCAAGATCGCCTTGAAGATTTTTCTTTAGTTGTTTTAACCGATCTAGCTCGGTTTGACTCTCAACGCTTGAACCGTGTTCCTGATCCAGAGCGTCAATCCTCGCTTGAGTTTCTTCGATTCTTCCCCTGAGGTTTTGAACCTCACTTGCTGCTTTTTGTTGTTCAACAGCAATTCTTTCCGCCTCCTTTAGTTGTTTCTCTGCCTCCTTCAACCTTTGTCTTTCTTCTCTTATAGTTGTATTGTCTTCAGAGACGATCTCTTCAGCGCTTGGGCCAAGAGCCCTTTCGAACTTGTCTGTAAATGATTTAAGAAGGCCAGACCCATCTTGTTTGAAAATGGGCTTCTCGCCACCCCTTGGCCCAAAGGTAACAATTCTGCCTATATTTTCTGTTTTTTTTTACCGAAACCAATAGGGTCTATTCGTCTGAGATTTATTTTCGGAAAGCGGCTTTTAAGCCAGTCCATAGCTTGATCGATTCTAGATGCTTTTTCCGTTGCATCTAAGAAGTCGCCTTCAAGCAGAGGGATGCCTTCAGAATCAAAACCGCTCTGTTCGCGAGGCAGTGTATGCATTTCAATCTGCTCTTCACCGCCAGGATATGGGGTGGATGCAGCTCCCGGTTGAAAGGGGGTTGTTGTATCAACTTCTTCTTCTTCGTCGTCGTCACCATCGTGGTCTATATCCCAGTCAAGCCCGGTGTTTTCGTTCTCGCCAGGTATATCATATCCACCTTCTGCCATGGTCAGAGTATATATATAAATATAAATTTATATATATACTCTGGCCATGGCCGTGCAACCCAACCTCCTCCCAACGAACGAAGAGAAGATTTTTGGTGCTATGAAAGCAGAACGCACCGTAAAGCGCATCACCTTTGAACGCACTTCAGCCAATCCCGGCGAGACCCTGTACGTTACTGTACCCAAGCTCAACGAACATGAGGTTATCGTGTCGGGCTCGCTTGCCTTGCTCTTTAACATCGACCTTGCTGGCGGCCACGCAAACAACTATCTTGTACAAAATGTCTCCAGAGCACTAGTTGACAGGCTTGTTGTGAAGTTTGCTGCCACCACTGTCCAGGACACCGTTGGGTACGATATTTACAAAATCTTTGAGGACCTTTTCCTCTCTGTTGATAAGAGAGATAACATGCTCCCCGAGGGCATCCAGAGTGTAGACTTGAGCAAGATTCGCTCTAGTGCCGGCGACAAGAAGACCTCTGGCGTGGATGCGGAAAACAAGCTGGAGACCATTTACAAAAACAAATATCGCATCAATCTTGACCACCAGATTATAACAGACCATGGTGTCATGTACCCACAAGCACTCTACAACGATTTGACATTCGAGATAACGCTCGCCCAGGCTTCTCAAGTTGTCAGGGGTTCGGATACAAGCAAGCTTGTCTACAAGTTGACAAATATCCAGCTTGAGTACGAGACAATCCGAAGTCAGCATCTGGCTGACGCTGCAACAAGTGTATACTCTAGCGGAAAGGAGTTTGCCTACGACCATATCAAGCGAGAGGAAGTGGTCCCCTTCTCGAAGGGTTCAGACGCTCGGCTGAATCTCAGGGTGAACCCGCAGCGCAGGTCACTGAAAGCCATCCTTCTGCTATTCATCGAACCCTACACGGCAGGAGCCCGGGACTCAGAAAAATACTTCAACCCAGACATAACCAAAGTTAATGTCACCATAAACGGCTCCCCCAACAGGATTTACAACGAAGGCATCAACGGGACCGACATGTGGAGGGAAGTCAGTCGCCTTTTTAACGTAAAAGCTAAGGGTGATGGCAGGCCAAACATGAATCTGACTAAATATCTCACGGGCAACAAGTTCGGCCTCCTTATCGACCTTAGATCAATGGCTGATACAACCCTACATGGCAACGGTCAACGCCTCGTCAACACAAAGGACGGCGTACATCTTGAGATTGAAAGGACAACCTCTGGCTCGGGAAACGTGCACTGCCACATCTACACGATCAGCGACTCACAGATGAACATCATGGACAAGCAGCTTCAGGCGGTTCAGTACTAAACACATATATATACACATATATATATAAATATAGAGAATGGACCCACGAAAGCTGCCATTCAATGCCCTAATTATCGGCCCGACTAATTCTGGCAAAACACAATATATTCTGAATCAGCTGCGTGGCCCCTTCAGGGGCAAGTTTGACTATATTGTTCTCTTCTGCCCAACATTTGTCCACAACAAGACCTACGACGGTTTTCGTGGACAAGGAGCCACGCATTTTCGTGATAGACTGTCAGCAGCATGAGATTGAAGCATGGTTAACTTTAGCCAGTTATTTCTTCGACGGGACAAACACACTCTTTGTGCTCGATGACTGTGCTGCTTCGAAGGATGTGAAAGGCCGCACGAGTCAACTTGTGAAACTAGGGTTCAGTGCTCGCCACAGCGGCTTGTCAGTGTGGGTGCTAACCCAACAGTTAACCAGCATTGCGAAACCCTTTAGGGAAAACGTTGCAGCGATTGTGCTTTTTTACACCCCATCAAGCAAAACAACGAAGGCCATCTTCGACGACTATGCTGGTGAGCTCTCACACGAGGAGTACAAAGAGTTGATTGCAAAATTAAAGGGGCACAAGTTTTCTCACCTAGTCTTCTCTCTGCGACATCCCTATGGGGTTGAAGTGAAAAAAATAAATACATAATATATATATATATATATACGCTGAACCATGAACACCTCAACCAGTATCCACAAGCTCACGGTCTTTTCACAGCTTCTTGGTGAATTGCAGAGTCATGCGGAGGAGATGCAAATACAGATAATCAAAACCGCTGGCGAGGACGATCTGCGCCTCATGCTTATTAGTCGATATCCTTTGAAAGTCACTGTGTGCCCAGCCACCATGACGGGGCTTATACGTGAGGTTGAAAGTCTTTTGCCTGACATCAAGAGAATAATTGAAAAATAAAAAAAACACATATATACACGCATACGCAATGGCAACAAACCCAGACATGGCCGCATTTGATAATGAAATCATGCAGCTGCTAGAGGCAACCCCTGATAGCACCTTGCCACCAGCGATTCCTGAAGTCTTAACAGGTCCAGACACTCCAGCTCAACGAGAGAAACTGGCAGTCCTTGTTTCAACCGGCAAATCAAAAGAGGCCATCGGTGCCCAGCTCACACACGAGCAGGTGAAACGCCTGACAGATAAACAGGTTGAAAAGTACTACAAAAGGTATGAAGCCTATGTCGGTAACAAGACGACCGAGTCTCTGATTGACAGCGTTATAATGTTCGCAACCAAAGGCGCCGGCATGGTTGTTAAGATTGACGATGTGGAGGCCCTGCAGAAAGAACTCAAAAATGACTACATGATTAACCAGGAACTTTCATCTCTTGCTGGAAACCTTGCACTGCGTTGTGGGCGCTTCTTGGCCTTGGCCAATGCTGTTTTGATCACTACAAAACACATCGACTTCAAAAAGGAGCCAGAAGAGTTGCCCCATCAACCTGCTCCACCTGTACACCCAAGCAGAGACGGTGAAGGTTATCCACTCGAGGGTTTTGATGAAGTTGACGCATAATCTGGCAGGAACCTGGCAGGAACCTGGCAGGAACCTGGCAGGAACCTGGCAAGGAACCTGGCAGGAACCTGGCAAGGAACCTGGCAGGAACCTGGCAAGGAACCTGGCAGGAACCTGGCAGGAACCACGAAGGTTTGAAATAAAAAAAATATACATATATACATATATACACTGATGGCTCAACCACTCGAGACGGTGCCTGAAGAAACAGTCGCGCCAGCAGCACCCACAACCAACACGCACGTTACCTCTGATACCCCAAAGACTGCTCCAGCCAAAAACCCTGGTCGTGTTGCTGCTGGCAAAAGGGTTGCTGAGTACAACCGCCGGGCAAGAGAGGCAAAAAAACAAGCACAAGCACAAGCACAAGCTGCTAAAGCAACAAACGAGCCTGCCCCAAACTCGGCAAATAAAGAAGCTAGCAGCAACTCAGCATTTCTCATTCTTGGTGTTGTCGGGGTAATTATATCCGCTTGGGGCCTATATTACCAACGCGAGGCCATTATGAATACACTTAGACGCAAAGCCCCGACCCCAGCCCCTGTAGTGGTGAATGAAGTTCAAGCTCCCCCACCACCGAGACGAAGAATTCGAGAAATGGAGTAAAAAAAAAATATATATATATACCATGCGGACTCACGACTTTGTGGACTTTATTGGCTGGGCTATCGCCGGTTATCTTTGGGCTTGCAGTACCTACACCCTCTTCAGCACAATTAACAATGCATGTAAGAAACGCTATGAAGAGGAAGAGCAAAGACATAAGGGACTTGCTGAGTGTAGGGAAGAGCAAAGACATAAGGGACTTGCTGAGCGTGTGGAGGAGAAAAGAGAAAGTAAACTTGCTAAGTATATGGAGGAGAAAAGAGAAAGGGCATTTGCTAAGTATAGGGAGGAGCGAAGACAAAGGAAACTTGCTGCACACGATGAAAAGATGAGACAGCAGGCACTTGAGTTTCACAAAAAATTCTGTGAAGACGAGAGTGAAGACGAGAAACAAAAACCATAAATATATACCATGTCTGACAACAAGCTCGTGAAAGCTGTTCTTGATGCGGCCACAATAACTGGTCTTGTCGCAACTATTGGCTGGGTTGGCAAAAAGGTCGTCAAGGAAAATCTCACAGCCGACCCCAGCTCGAGTCTCATGAACTACGTGAAGTTCACTGCTGCCATGGCTGGGAGCATAGCTCTCAAGAAATACCTCGAGGACCAGAAGATCCTCCCTGCCTCAATGTAAATCATATATGTATATACAGGGATGGCCTCAATCGCTATTATGGTTGGTGGAGCAATTCTAAACGCAGCTGCTTTCACTGGGGGCAACTATCTCGCAAAATACTTGTCTGGCGACAGTGGCCAAGCCGCTCTGGATGAGAAGATCAGACAGGACAAGGCGTTAGAGGCCTATCAAGCGGCCTACGCTAAATATCAGAAAGACCGCACAAAGCTCCTCGACTGGATTGCCAGCAATGATCGGATCAAAGATCAAGCGAAACACAACTTTCAAGACACTGACCAAGCTCTAGTGCTCTACAACCAAACACATCCTACAGAGGAACGAATTCAAACACTCCCCAAAGAGCCCGAGTTCTCTGACTTTTATAAACCAGGCCCACAGCAGAAACAAGGCGAACTCTTGTTTATCGGCACTGGCGCCCTTGCTCTTGGCTATGCAGCGTTTCGCTTTTTATAAATACATATATGTATATGGAGGCTAAACTCTCAAAGGTCTATTACGGCCCCAAAGGCTATTGGAAAGGACTTGCTGCTGTTAAAAAGCTAGCTGCAGCAGCCAAGGTCTCTGAAGAGGCGGCAAAGAAATGGCTTGTCAAACAAGCCCTTTGGCAAGTTTACCTCCCCGCACCACGCCATATCCCTCGGCCCAAGTTTGATGTCCAGACTCCTAATGCTGTGCATCAAGCGGATCTACTTTTTTTACCTCACGACAAACTGCCTCATGGGCGAAAGGTTTACAAATATGCTTTGACAGTTGTTGATGTAGCAAGCCGTTACAAAGCAGCAGAGCCCTTGACTTCGAAAGAGTCTGATGAAGTTTCGAAGGCGCTTACACGTATTTACAGACGCGGGCCTTTGAAATGGCCACAACTATTGCAAGTCGATCCGGGGACAGAGTTTATGGGAGCTGTGACTAAAGAGACTGGGGCTCATAAAACAACCATTCGTCGTGGGCGTGTTGATATCCACAGAGACCAAGGGATTGTTGAAAGATTCAACAGAACCCTGGCTGAACGATTGTTTGGTTACCAGTACGCAGTTGAGATGAATCTACCCTCTGGCCGTTCGACTGCTTGGGTTAAAAGATTGCCAGATGTTGTCTCTGCCTTGAACAATGAAGTAACAAGATTAACTGGAAAGAAGCCTGCTCAAGCAATCAAAGAGAAGGCAACCTCGGCCAAGCCCGCAACCTCATATGCTAGGCCTGTGGGCTTCTCCGAAAAGAAGCTCCCTCATGGAGCCCACGTGAGATATCTGTATTACCCCGGTGAGCTTGAGGGTGGTAGTCGACGAGCGACTGATCCAATCTGGTCTTTGAAAGTCTACAACATCGAGAAGGTTGTCACCAAGCCAGATACGCCTGTTGTGTATTATCTGTACGACGGCCCCAAGCGTGGTTTTGTACGTGAGGAGTTGATGGCTGTGCCGCCGGGTACTCAGTTGCCACCCGCTGGGTTATGAAACTCGATTGGCTCTGTGTGGATACCGTCTGGCAGCACCCAACGCTTGTCGTAATAAGCGGAAAGACCCAGCTTGTGCTGCTGATATGTGAACATGGCCCCGTTGTGCATTCGAAAGCCTCTGTTTGTTGCCATGTCCTTGTAGCCTTCAAGGGCCCGCTCGTATCTTTCCCACCGAAGCTCATTTTGCCCCTTGTTGACGCCCTTGGAGGACATCTTGGCTTCGCCGCTTTCCTCGTCTTCTACGTAATAGCACTTGCTGCATAGAGCGATGGCTCGAGTGCCTTCCTTTTCAAGCTTGAACAAACCGGGTTCTCTGCTGCTCCACTTGTCCCAGGAGAGCCAGTTCTTTTTCTCCCTTTCGAACTGGGTGCGAAGTTCTGGTCGAACTGCTTCTTCGAGAGTGTCGTATGAAAGGGCGAAGTACATGCTGTCCGTGTCCATCTGGATAAGCTCGAAGTCACGCCTGTCGAGATAGTGATCGAGGAAATCGTAGTAGAACTGCAGCATGCGCAACTTAGCAAGTTGATAGACAACGATGCCGACTTGAAAAGGCCGGTTTATGGTGACCTTGTTTTTGCGTAACTCGATCTTGTATGATCCCCCGATCTCCTCGAGATCTTCGAACCAGGCTGAGCGCAGGTGTTTGTCGACAGTGTCTTCGTCGTTGGTGTACACAACTCTTGTCTGTCGCTCAACAGCTTCGATGAACTTGCCGTAAGCGCTGTTGCCCAAAAGCTTGAACACTTCTGCGAGCAAGGCTTTTTCTTTGTCAGCATCGCCTTTCCTTCGGTTGTTTGCAACCTCATGGACGAACCAGTCGAAGATCTTGATGGGTGTATAGTCGATCGTGCGGTAAACAGCGGTTATGTGGACTCCGTGGTTGTAAAGCCACTCTAGCACTGGGGCGTAAAGCAGAATCTTTTTTGCTTGAAGCACGCCTAGCAGCTTCTTTTGCCCGGGCAAGTGGGTTCTGTTGCTTTTAGCAAGGTAATCCTTCATGTGCTGAGGGACGCCCTCTTCGCCCACGCTGCGGTTTACAAAGAGCGGAGGAAACTCTTCGAAGTGCTCCCACAAGGCCTGAGGGACTTCGATGTCGACCTCGGCAAAGCCGAACCACTGCTTCGTAATCAACTTGAGCCAAAAGTCTCTTGCGGCCTCTACTGGATCTTCGTACTGCACGACTTTCTCTTTACCACAAGGCATTTCCTGCATCATGGTGCTAGGGTAAAGAGAGTTCGCATCGAAGCCTAGAATACGCTTGACGAGGCGAGCTAAGTCATATTTGTGTGAGCGGATGCGGGTTTCACCACGCACGTGTTTACGTGTGAACACCAAGCTAGGTCCACCAACAACAGCCTCTTTCAGCATTGCATAGGCTTCGGCACTTGGGGCGAATAGTTGGGGTCGGTTACGGCCTCTCAGGGTTCCTCTCAGGATGTATTGCATCGAAACCCCAGGCAACGAAACAGCGTCTTTGAAAATGTCAACCCCGAGCTTGGTGTAAAACGCTTTCATTTTCTCGAGGGTTTCAAGAAAGGGAGTAACATCGAGGTTGTTGTAATACTCCAGCCAGTCTCCGAAGGTCTTCATGCCGCGCTCTTTGAAAACCCGCTCGCATTGTTTGTACTCCTCTGGAGAAAGAACAAAGGAGTTTCGAAGTTGTGAATACCAGCACCAGAATGGTGGAAGCCCCTTGTAGTCAAGTTTGTCAGCGCTGTCAAACCATTCATATGGGAGCCAGGACTTTGTCTGTTTCGCCCCATACGTCTTTACCCATTTGTCGTAATTGATGCCTGGGGACAGATAGTTTGTGACATCGAGGAACTTGAAGGAGGGCGTGTTGATGAACATGATTTGTCTCTGTTTCTCCCCTGCAAAGACGCCGTGTTCTTGTCCGAGATAAGAAACAAAGTGTTTTCTGATAAGGTGCAGATCGTATCGGCCTGAATTGAAGCCGACCACTGGGACCTGGTCACACCATTGCTTGATGAGTTTTTGTTGATCTTCCGTTAACCCCTCAAGATCCTGCGGCATGTATTTTTGAGCTATATCATCTCGGATCGCGTTGCCACGGCGATCCAGAGATTGATAAAACAGTCGGATAAGCTCTTGGGGATCTTTAGAGCAAATGTACTCTGGCTCAGGCTCCAACGTGTCTGCAATGGAGACTGAGATAGGCACGTGCTCGCTTTCGTAAGAGAGATCCCTGGTCGGCTGACTTGCCTTGGTCTTGTCTTGATAGGCTTCAAAGTCGTAGACGATAGCGTGTGGATATGTTTCGTTTCTTTTAGGAGGGATTCGATCGTGCCACCAGGGCCGGGGCATCTCGTGCTCCCACCTTTCAACCAAGTTGTAGCCAAGTGTCTTGAAGATCTGATTGATATGCACAGTTCTTACGAAGGCTTGCTCCCTTGTGATTGTGTTGCCTTGACGGTCAGTCGTGATCACTTCGTTTCTTTGTTCAGGTGCAGGAAAGCACTCTCGACAACCGTGCCAGTGGCAGCCGTGATACTGAAACACAGTTTTGCTTTCTGGGTGATAGCCATCAACTTTGTAGCGCCAAATGGATCGCTCGCCTCCATGGCCACATCTGTGGTGGTGGATGTGGATGCCCCGCTGTCGAGCCTCATACTCTAGCCAGCAAGTTGCCCGAATGCCGAAACTGCCTTCTGGATAAAACGCTTTTTCAAAAGCTGACTCAGGAGCAAGGATCTGATTTCCCGGACAGGCAATATTAGTTTGCCCGCGAGTGCACGTCTTGGCGTGGCGCGCTAGGTTACAGGCTTTTGTGAACCTTGCCAAACAATCGCCACAAGTGTAATTGTTTGTGACTTTGTTTATGTCAGTAATTAAGAAGGCATGAGTGTTGTAGATACCGATAGTCATCGTAGGGGTGCCGACTTTGTCGTAGCGCGAAGGTGTGTAACTCAAAACAAAGTTGCCGTCATCTGTAACAGTGTAAGCGGCAATCCCTTGTCTAAAGTGCCTTTCAAGCAAGTGAAACTTTTGTAAAGTAACAACATTGCCATTAGGACAACCGCTACGGTGAAGAGCAAAGAAGCTTTGCGCTAAGGCTCTGGCTCTGCGAGTACACCGATTTATATAGGCACCTTGATGAACAGCCAAACACCGAAAGAGGCAAAGATCGTCGTTGTAGATGTCAAGAGAGATGACTTCTCTTTTGTTACGAAGCCAGTCGGGCAACCTGCCAAGACCGATTTGTAAAGGTTGATTATCTAAAATCGCTTTGGCCTCAACAAAGACAGCGCTTTCGAAAACCCATTTCGTAGCAGGCCTGTTGATTTTTTCACCTTGAAGACGAAGCTCTTCTTGTTGTTGCAACCATCGTTTTGTTTGCGATAGTTTAGAAAACCAAGGACTGCTGATGTTTGTATAGTAAACGATAGGTTTACCGGTTTCGATGTTTTTGCAGCTTGTAGGCCCAGGTAAGTTTGACTTTATGCCTTCTGCGAACAGATTGTTTGATTTTGTTCATCATTTGGGGTACAAGAGGTCTTGTTAGCCCCTGCGTAAAGCGCCAGTTTATGATTCTCTGTCTTCGGCCCGGTCTGCCTTGTTCACCCTGTTCACCGCGATCATATAGTTCAACAATCCGACTAGGCATCCGAAAGTCACCCATACGCTCTCGATCTAAGGGATCAAATCCAGCGAGGTCCTCGTTGCGAGGAACTCTCAAAGAAGGTTTTCTTTCTTGAGCGTCGAGCCAAGCGATAAGCTCGCGCTGGGAGATATTATCGAAAACGTCACGCTCGTTGTTCATGGATCTCGCCATATATATATGGTTTTTAGATACACAGGGGACCCCTTTGTTCAATTGATAATCACGCGGCACCAGTTGTTCAAATAACGGTTTATTAGGGGCTGTAACAGCTTAAAAAAATAAATGCCCGGAGTAGTAGGTAAGGAGTCAGGCAAATTCACGTTTTCCCTGAAGACCCAAAATAAGCCGCCAAACGCCCGAGTTACCACCCCACAGGGCGAATGCAATGAGCCCTGTGGGCCGGTAACTCGGGCGTTTGGCGGCTTATTTTGGGTCTTCAGGGAAAACGTAATTTGACTGACTCCTTACCTACTACTCCACTAGATATGATCTGGTAATAACTAAATTAAGTTGAAAGATGCAGTTTGGTCAGTTTGTAAGGTTTTAACTCTATTCAGTGCATTAATACTTGGTCAGAGCCTTGATTTACTCGATAATCTACATGGTAAAAATCGATACCTTTTGATACCTGATTTGCTATTTCTCACCATGGTTTACCATGGTAAGAGGACGGTATGTTGATCTTAAAATTAACCACGCCGAGAATTATATTTTAGATATCATATGGTTAACTAAATTAATTTAAAAGATGTAGTTTGTAAGGTTTTAAATCTATTCAGGGCATTAATACTTAGTCAGAGCCTTTATTTACTCGATAATCGACATGGTAGAAATCGATACCTTTTGATACCTGATTCGACATTTCTCACCATGGTATACTACCTATTTTTGGTGTGTTTTATAACTGCTAGGTAGGGAGGTCCTTGGTGTATCCCTGATCATAATGTATGGTACTTCATGTATCCCTTATTGTAATGTATTTAGATATATTGCAGTGTAATTTAGGGTCGGATTACAGTATCTAGGGTTGAAGCACTGATTTTAGTATTTAGGGTTAAGCACTGATTCCAGTATTTCCAGTGTATCGAAAGGGTTAGTTCTTATATATGGTCTGGGCTGGCAGCATATTATCTTATATCCCTTAAAAATTACAATTTCCGGTAGCTAGTTCTCGGTGGTACAGTGGATAGTGTGCATGGAGTAGATCATACGGCCTGGGTTCAAATCCCCATTCTGCTGTTTTTATCTTCTTTTTCTACTGAAATAAAAACTAAGTGTTTAAATACAAAATAATAAGGGATACACCAAGTACATACCCTCCTATGGGTGACGGCCGCTGAAAATGCACCAAATTACGCGGGCATCGCCCGTTGTGGTACGCTACCCATAACACACTGCATGATGTCACACAACCATATGATCACACGGACGGGTGAATTTTAGTCAAAAGTGAAATTTTAAATCCGCCTGAAATAAATTCGTTTTTCGTTTATTCGATTTATCCGTACGTAAGAACCTGAAGTATCAACATTATTCGCCGCTGTATGGCGTTCAGACGCCACCAAAAGCAAATAATTTGGGTCGAGTTGCGTACTATATGATCATACGGACGGGTGATTTTATGCCGGTCATAAGTGAAATTTTAAATGCGTCTGAAAGAAATTTGTTTTTCGTTTATTCGATTTATTGGTATGTAAGAACCGGAAATATCAACATTCTACCTCGTCATCAGTCAGAGTCACTACGGAGTTACATGAGAAGCATGCGCATGCTTATCTGGTCATTGCAGTGCTGCTATCCGGTCAGTCAACACGTGTGTTACTGCACGGAACAAAAATTTTTGGTCTTTACGACAATAACCTTTTACGGTTCATCCTACCTAAATCTTTGCAGTAAGCCTGATACACATATTGTCAGGGATCGCCGTCTGTGAGTATTTTTTGTTTGGAATTCGCATTTTTGTGCCTAACTCTCTTTCCCGCCAGATTAGATATCGCACAATGGCGAACGATCAGATCGATACTGGCACTACTGCGCCTTCTTCTCAGAGCCCACCGGACGCAGATCCGAACCCACCGGGTCAAGATTAAAATATTGAGTCCGCCCTGAGGCAAATCAACACCAACATGGGCACGATGACTCAACTTTTAACCGAAGTGTGTGCGCCCCTTCCCACGACCGAGGCACGCCGAGAGGCTAGCTCCTCTTGCCAAAGCCCACCGGGCACAAGGCATACAGGCCAAAAACGGCGGTCCGATTCCACCTCTTCCGATGAGTCATCGGAAAATGAACATGAGCCGCGGCGAAAATCGAGGAGAGAGGACGATTCTCTAAGCCTGCATGCAACCGATGATGATGTTGCACAACTATTTGTCGACCCGGCATCAAATCCCGCAAATGTCACCGACAAAGCGGATGAAGCGGGTGAGGACGAGTTACTAAAGGAACTTGTAACCTCCTTACAAGAAGAAGACGCAAACGGGCCAAAAGTTCAACAACAGCTGGCCGAAATTGCCAACAAAAGATGGTGCAATAA